>CM035806.1:70918422-71151215 GCA_020466095.1 Chlorops oryzae
ACTTTGATTAATATAATGTCTGCGTATAGGAATGGACTGAGAGTATGCCATATAAATGCTCAAAGCCTATTAAAGAAAATGGACGAATTTAGATCCAACTTTGAATCCTCCTCCGTTGATATAATCTGTGTTTCGGAAACATGGTTTTCTTCAGTAATTCCTGACAATTTGGTATCACTGAATGGTTTTAAACTGTTTCGAGCTGACAGAGAAGGTCGAGCTGGTGGTGTTGCAATGTTTGTAAAGATCGGCATTCCGTGCAAATTCGTCATAAAATCCTCCCCAATCTCTGAATGTGAATACATTTTCGTTGAAATAAAAAACCTGACAGAAAAATTATTAATTGGATGTGTCTATAGGCCACACCGCAACATTGATTTCTCCCCCGTCCTCGCTATATTAGAACCGCTATTGCTGCCTTATAACAATATTATTGTTACTGGTGATTTCAACAGTAACTTATTAGTCGAACGCAATTTTGTAATCTCCTTGGATGCTTTAGGTCTTTACTCTGTTAATTCCACTATTCCTACTCACTACAGTGCGACATCTAATACTCTACTTAACTTATTCTTCGTAAATAATCTTTCGAACGTGCTTTTATATGATCAGCTACAAGCGGGACAATATTCCAAACATGATTTAATATTTTTGACTTATAACTTCCAATTAAATGCTAAACCTCTGAAGTATACATACAGGGACTACAAAAATATCAACTATAATGCGCTTTACGATGCAATCGGTGACATCCGTTGGAATTCAATTCAGCTTATGCACTCCGTTGACGACCAAATATCTTTTCTAGAATATAACATAGTAAGACTTTTAAACGACTTTGTTCCCCTTAAAAGAAAAATAATAAAATCTGAAGTAAAACCTTGGTTTAACAACGAACTAAAATTGCTCATTAGCAAAAGGGATCGGTCGTACAAGCGATGGAGAAGGTACAAAACTACGGATACGTGCTGACTTTATAAATTTGAGAAAAAAGGTAGTTCGTGCAATAAATAAAGCCAGATCTTAATTTTTCGAGTCCAAATTAAATAATATTATTAATCCAAGGCAAACCTGGAAAAATATTAAAATGTGAGGAATTGGCAGGAAATATACAAATCTTAATCCCAACGACTACGACCTCAATGTCATTAACGAGCAATTTGTTAACTCTTCTGAAGTCACCATTGCAAACACCTCCTTTACGAACCGCCTGCTACCAGTAACCTCCGCTGAGGATATTTTCTTCTTTCATGGCGTCAGTGGCATTGACGTTATCGAGAGTATGCGCTCAATAAAATCTAATGCTACTGGCTTAGACTCGATAGAACCCCGTTTCCTTAAATTAATCTTTGTCTTCTTGCTTCCTCACATAACATATACGTTCAACAACATTTTCACTAAATCTACCTTCCCCGCTAGCTGGAAAAGAGCTAGCATTATTCCAGTGCCTAAGGCGTCTGGTGACCTTCGACCAATATCCATTCTCCCTTACTTGTCAAAAATATTTGAAAAGTTGGTCTATATTCAAGTAAACAAGTATTTGTCAACTAGATCTCTCATGACTAATTTCCAGTCAGGTTTCAGTAAGGGACGTAGTTGCATAACTGCTCTTATTAATGTGATTGATGACCTACGTATCGAACTTGACAATAACAAAATTTCTTTCTTGACCCTCATTGACCACACTAAAGCCTTTGATACAATTGACCACAAGATCCTTTGCTTAAAACTGAGAAAACTTTTTGGTTTCTCTCTATCAGCGTGCAATCTAGTCCAATCCTATCTTAGCTTAAGGACACAGTCGGTACGAATAGGAGAAAGTATATCCTCCCCGCTACATGCCAAAAAGGGTGTGCCTCAAGGGTCTATCCTGGGGCCTCTACTGTTCAACATGTATATAAATGACCTACCCAATTTCATACGACATCATAAAGTGCACATATATGCCGATGACGTACAGCTATATTCTAGTTGCAATCAAGACAAAATAGTCAATTGCGTTGAAGATATCAACGCAGAGCTTTCAATCATTGGCCACTGGGCTGAAAGCAATAATCTGAATATCAATGCTCTTAAGTCAAAATGCATCATCATTTCCAAAAAACCTATTAACTCTGATAACCTCCCGAAACTAAAACTTAATGACCAAATAATTGAATATGTCGACAAAGCAAAAAATCTTGGAATTATGTTTAATCGAACTCTTACATGGAATGACCACATAAACTGTACCATAGGCAAAGTTTACGGCATGCTCCGCCTACTCTGGACCCTGCAAACATGTACGCCTTGCAATATCAGATTACTCCTCGCCAAAACCTTTTTAGTTCCAACCCTTCTATACGGGTGCGAAATTTTTGCTTGCTGTGACTCTCTTCACAAGCATAAACTTAATGTCCTTTTCAACAATATTGCACGATACGTATTTCAGCGGAAAAGGTATGACCATATCTCTGTATTTAGCAATAAAATCTTGAATGTCTCTTTTGATAATTATTAGGGCAACAGGAAATATTTTCGATAATATTTACTTTGAAATATTTTATATTTACTTTGAAATATTTTTTTTTAAACCTGAAAATTTTTTTTTTTTTATAAAATATTTTTTTAAATGCCAAAATATTTTCTTAACTTTTAAAATATGTACGAATAAAAGAGATCTAGTTTTCTTTTGCACGCTAACTAAAATAATGATCAACCGATTTGAATGAAATTTGGAAAGAGTATATGGGGCCAAAACCTAAGTCAAAATGTTGCCTGTTTGGACCAGTCCCTCAGGTTCGTTAACATAACACGAAATTGGCTCAATTGAACCTGTCCTCCGGGTACCCCAAATATAGCATTCCACTTTGAAAGTAGTGTTTATTGTGCAGGGGTACCTAGTCAAAAAAGTATAGAAAAAGCTGTTGGCTAGGTAGTGCTTTGCGGAAAAGTTCATATTACATTAAAATACAATATTATAGTTTGTTTAGTCTTTTTTATTGCAATGTACTACAACATATTTCTTCAAGTTGTTGAATGTGAATGATCGACGCGAGTCCTCTAATATGCGTTTATAAGTTGAGAAAGAACGCTCTACGTCGCATGATGTCACTGGTGCAAACTTGTAAGCTGCCAGCTCAATAGGGCTCATTGTGCCAAGATCGTCTGAGCCCTCCTCTAATTTACCACCTTCTAAAATACATGCGATTTTTTCCAAAACTTTTATACCTTCGTTTTTTGCGACAACGGCTTCGAATTTTTGAAGGAACTCTTTACGTTCTACAATGGATTCAAGGTCTTCCTTAACTGATTTGAAAGTTCGAATCGCATCGCCAAGCGGAACGCCACTACATTCAAGTTTTTTTATTGCAGATGGAATGCACTCGAAATTACATTTAATGAAAGCTAATTCATATTTTATATTTTGTTGATGAATTACTTTTTTTGCAATCGATATGCTTCGCGCGTCTTTGCTATCAAGTGCGTCCAAAAATTCAACAATTTTTTCGAAATGCTGCGAAATGTAAATTGCTGCCTCAAGCCATGTGCCCCAACGAGTTACAATTGGTCGTGGTGGTAATGGAGTTCCAGGGAACATTGATTGAAAAAGATGGGTACGCCGTGGTGCCTTTGTCAAAATTTTTTTAACATTCGAAATTAGCTTGTTTGCACTGTCGAATTGACTGCGGACAAACTCAGCAATACGATGAAGTCCATGAGCAGCACATGTAGTATGAATCATGTTAGGATATAATAATTTAAGACCTTTCATTGCACATACGACGTATGGTGCTGCATCCGTTACTGCTAAAAGAACGTTTTGTCTGTTCACATTTAATTCTTTTAACGAGTCATCAACAAAAGCGGCTACAGTGGAGTTGTTAACAGCATCTAGAACTGTGGAAGAAAACAAATAACTACGTCCTCTTTCTTCTTGCACATCAAGCACTCCAAACACAAAATTTGCTATGAACCGTTCTTCGCAGTCAGTCGTCTCGTCAACCGAAATCCAAATTTTTTTATTCGCGGCGATTTTTTTCATTTTTTCAATATGAGCTGCATATATTTTTGGCAAAAAATTGGTTCTTAAGCTCCATTCTGAGGGAACAGAAAAATTAGTGTATTTCTCCAAAAATGTTTTTACCCTGGGATGTCGAATTTTATGGAGAGGAATGTTTGAGCTAAGAAAGCAGTTTGTTAAATCCATAGCGAATTCACTCTGCTTTGGGTTTATACAGGTTTCGTGGTTTGCTGTCAAAAGATTTCGGCTTGGACCAACTTCTTGTTTTTGCTTTCGTTCAGTGGCTAAAAGATGCTTTGCGGTCGACAAGTGTTGTTTCACTTGACTTATTTGATATGCTTTTATATCGATACTGCATAGAACGCAAAAAAGAACTGAACCATCAGTCCGAAAAACATTTGGAATTTCAATTGCAATCCGGCGAAGGAAGCTCGAAGTGTCCTCTTTGACTTTAGGCATTTTAGAACGTTGTGGTTATATTTCAAAAAAAGTTTTTCATATGTTCTAGACGGCAAAAAAATCTATGCCAACTAGATTGATTTCGATATATTTATGGAAAATAAAAAAAAATTTTGTGTTTGGAAAAAAGTAAAAAAATATTTTTTATTTATATACATATTTCCTGTTGCCCTAATAATTATTTAAAATTAAGAAGTCTACTATATATTCATAAAATTATAAGCTCGAAAACGGCTGACTATTTGTACAGCAGGCTTCGTTTCGCACGGTCCAGTCGAGGAAATAATATCATTCTGCCCAAACATAAATGCCTCACCTCTGAGCGTCAGTTTTTCATTCACGCAGTCCGTCCTTGGGATCAATTGCCGCATCACCTACAAACACGCGGTAATAGCTTGCACTTTAGGAAGAATTTAATGTTACTTTTATATAACAACAGCGTCTAAATCATCTTCATGTATCTATGTTTTTTGATTTCTAATTATAAATGAATGTATTATTACTATTATTATTATTATTATTATTATTGAGTTTTATTATTGAGTTGTCTTCTTATTCATGTAATCTATCTTTCTATCTATTTATTTATTTTTATGTTCTTTTTCTTTTGTTTTTCATTTTTCTTTCATTTTCATTTCTTTTTGATTGTAATTACTTGCTTATATGTATGTCTATATTTTTCTATTATTTTTATATGTTATATATGTATATGTTAGTTGTTAATTGTTAATTGTTAGCAATAAGATTTATTTATTTATTTACGCATTCTATTTATCTATTTATGTATTTTATTTAAAAGATACTAGTTAAGTAATTAAGTGATAAGAACATATTTCTGTGAGCCCTATGAGTGACTGGTGCATTTATAAAAGTTAGCTTTTACGCACCAGGATGTTAAATTATAATAAATAATAATAATAATAGATGGCGTCGCTAGTATTAAATGCATATTATTTTTATATAGTGGCAATCTTCGAATGATTCGTGTCAAAATTTGACGTCTGTAAGTCAATTAGTTTGTGAGATAGAGCGTCTTTTGTGAAGCAACTTTTGTTATTGTGAAAAAAATGGAACAAAAGGAATTTCGTGTTTTGATAAAATACTGTTTTCTGAAGGGAAAAAATACAGTGGAAGCAAAAACTTGGCTTGATAAAGAGTTTCCGGACTCTGCCCCAGGAAAATCAACAATAATTGATTGGTATGCAAAATTCAAGCGTGGTGAAATGAGCACGGAGGACGGTGAACGCAGTGGACGCCCGAAAGAGGTGGTTACCGACGAAAACATCAAAAAAATTCACAAAATGATTTTGAATGACCGTAAAATGAAGTCGATCGAGATAGCAGAGGCCTTAAAGATATCAAAGGAACGTGTTGGTCATATCATTCATCAATATTTGGATATGAAAAAGCTCTGTGCAAAATGGGTGCCGCGCGAGCTCACATTTGACCAAAAACAACAACGTGTTGATGATTCTGAGCGGTGTTTGCAGCTGTTAACTCGCAATACACCCGAGTTTTTGCGTCGATATGTGACAATGGATGAAACATGGCTCTATCACTACACTCCTGAGTCCAATCGACAGTCGGCTGAGTGGACAGCGATTGGTGAACCGTCTCTGAAGCGTGGAAAGACTCAAAAGTCCGCTGGAAAAGTAATGGCCTCTGTTTTTTGGGATGGGCATGGAATAATTTTTATCGATTATCTTGAGAAGGGAAAAACCATCAACAGTGACTATTATATGTCGTTATTGGAGCGTTTGATGCTCGCAGGAAAAAAAATTGGCTGCAATGAAGAGGTGATCGCCGAAACTGAGGCCTATTTTGAGGCAAAACCGAAGGAGTACTACCAAAATGGTATCAAAAAATTGGAAGGTCGTTATAATCGTTGTATCGCTCTTGAAGGGAACTATGTTGAATAATTAAAACGAATTTTGACAAAAAAAAATGTGTTTTTCTTTGTTAGACCGGGGACTTATCAGCCAACCTGTTACGCCGATGGCATAACATAAACAAGCCCAACCTGGCAATATTGCCAATGTTGAGAACTAAATTTGACAGATCGTATGCCATGAAAAATTGACTGTCGAGACGTAGGGTTAGCAAAGCATTCAATATGTTTGACAGTTCTGTTGATATGAAAAAGATACCATTTGACAATTTTTCAAACGAGTTTAAGTTTAAATAAGGATACTGGAATCAATTTTGGGTGAAGACTTTATTTTGGGCCTTTTTAATGTGATGCAAACTCTGCCTTTTGGTGAGTGGTGGGAACTCTGGTTTTGATAGGCTACATTTGGTTGTATGAAATGGAATATCTATTTATTATTTGATTAGTGATGGAATACACTATTAATAGTATTTGTTTCGAACGTCAGGCGCAACGCAGTAAATAAATAAATTCTTTCATTTAAATTTTTTATACGCTGAAAATTTTTCTTTGTCAAAAATTTTCAATAATTTGCTTTTAACCATACCACGTACGCTTAAATTTTTCAACGAAATTAAAAATGTTTGTATTGGAACAAAATTCAAACAAGCGTGAACTGATTTTGAGATTTCCGAGTTTTTTTAGATTGTTGTTGTACTACTGCCACCACCTTGTTAAATACGCCTTGAACCATACGTCACAAGTGAACATGCGTGGAAGAATCAAATTTTGAACTCATTGTTCTAACCTTATAATCTATCATCCTGGGGTTGGTCTGTGTGTATTAGGGTGATGACTTTTTTTGGAACTCTTTTCCTGTATCATAGTACGATGAACTTTTATTAAAGAATTCATAAAATACAAATTTTAAGGTTATTTGGTAAAAAAAAATGTCACGCACCAAGTCATTTGAAAAATTTAATTTTTGATTTTTTTCCAAATTTTTCAAGTTACTGTAAGCAGAGTCGCTCCTAGAGGGGTCAAATGTAGGACCAACTCCCATTATTTTTGTTTATCCCCAACAATTTCTCCACACAAACCTTCCCCATATCTCCACTCCTTAAGGGGGCTCCCATACAAAAGTAATTTTTTTAAATGAATTTTCCACCCACTGTCCTAACTAGCCCCAGATTGCACCTAGAGGAGTCAAATGTATGACCAACCCCCATTAACTTTGTCCTCCTAACATTTTTTTCCAACATGCTGACCTCCTATCTCCCCTCCTTAGGGGGGCACCCATACAAAATTACCTTAATTGTATCACAATTTCATACAAAATGGCTGTCACTACAGTCAAACCCCTCCTAGGGGGATGAAATATACAACCGAACCCCATTATTTTTTTACCCCAAACATTTTCTTCGAACATACCTACCCTCTATCTCCCCTCCTTAGGGGGGTCCTCATACAAAATTAGGCTTAAATTAAAGAAAAATGCCTCGCGAACATCAATCTATAATATAGATGCCGTAGTAACAAGAACCAAAGAGTATTAATATATAAAGAGGTGACAATGTACTCTATCGGCTCTCTTTGCATTTTGAAAATCATACCACACATATGGCGATACACTTTGGCCCTATGCCATTTCGTCTCACATCACAAAGCGAATGCTGATTGAAAACAAAAATGCGCAACGCGAGTGCGAGAAGCGTGCGTAAACGGAAAATTAATGAATGAATTGTACGTTTGCTTTGGCGCAAAGCAAAAGTGATGGAACTTTTTTTATGCTTATGCGCATGCAAAGGCGATTGAACGTTAGAAAGAAGAAATAGCGTTTTAAAGCAGATTGCAGTGTGCATATTTATGATTATATCAAATATTTTTTCTTTCAAATTTATTTCACTTCTTATTTATATAAACTTTACATTAAAATTAGAATGAAATAATATTCATTTATAAATCGAAATTAAGAAACCATTTATGATATATTTGGTATTCATAATTTATAGGCAACGAAGGAATATTCATGAAATAGAGGGAAGAATTTGATGTTTGCCCACTGTATAGAGTTTTTTAACAGGATTCATAGAACGTAGCAAAACATTTGTGCAAAGAGAAGGTTGAGGGGAAAGGAAATTTCGTATTTTGGCAGTGGAAGCATAATGACTACGCGAAAAACTCCCACAGATTACTTGTTTTTTAGATCGCGGCGCGTTTACAAGTCAAAAGTGAAGTGAAAAGGTGATTAAAAAAAGAAACTTTTTGAAAAAGTCAAAGTGCTTATATTGAAAAAAGAAAATAAAAATCTAAAAAAGTATAAAAAATTGATAAAAGACAATTAAAAATTTGGAGAAACACTAAAAATAATTGAGGAAGGAAATTGTTTTTAAATTGTGCAAAACCCAATCGTGATGGAAAGTGGGAAGAAACGTATCTTCACCAACTGTGTCGTCAAAGGATGCATTGGAAAGGACAACGAGGGAATTTTAAGATTTAGGATTCCTGACAGTGACAAAGCAGCCTGGTGCCGAAATTTAGAAGTGCGAGAAGAAGACGTCAAAAGCCACTGGCGAGTTTGCAGCCGCCACTTTAAGGAAAGCTTTATTGGCTTGAAGAAGCTAAAAGTCGGGGCACGACCGACTCTTCATCTTGGTTTGTTTATGATTCTTATTGTTATATCCTTCTTATTAATTTTCGCACTATGTGACCTATGACCAATTTGTCGTAAAGTAGAGTACGGATAAGTTCAACACGTTTTTTTCCTCGAATGCTCGTGCACTTATGCACGTGCACTGTGCATTAATCCGTGAATATTTTCATGAGAACGCATAAAAAATGCATTTATGTTGCATTTATCCGGAGTTCACTGTATATTAGAAAATGTGTTTTTGTAATGCGTTTACTGATTGACGAGAATGGTCAAAAGGTATTGAAATGTTAATTTGATGTAATAGTTATTGTTTTCACAAAATAACACATATTTATGTTACTTCCTTTAGGTCATGACAATGTAGAAGAAGGAATGATTTCCACTGTAAAGAGAATATGGTTTAGAAAGTGCAATGTTCTAAATTGCACAACGAGTGCGCCCCCGTCGACCGTTTTTTCGTTCCCTAAAGACCCTGAAAGATTAAATGCTTGGAAAGCAAATGTATGTCTCCGCGAAGGTTCGGAGAGAGGTCCAATGTATATATGCGCAAAACACTTTGATAAAACCATGATTGGTTCTGGCAAACTTTTGAGCAACGCAATTCCGAGAAATGACACTCTACCTGACGAAACCCCAGTTACTATAGACCAGAGTCTCCAACTGGAAGTGCAAGTGCAAGGTCAAGAGACCAATACAACGTGCAAGAATTGCGAAACGTTCTGCAAAAATGCAGATTATTATAAGAATTTATACTTGAGAGAAAAATCCAAAAACGATTATGAAAAGGGGAAACAAGTCCAGTATTATGAAAAAGAAATGGAAAAGCTGAAAGATGAATTAGAAACGTGGAGAAAACGTTTCGAAGAGCTCAGCATGAATTTGCATCATCTAAATGATACCGCAGAAAGCGAAGTGGATGCATTTTGTAAATTAATTAAATCCGGCATATCAAGTCGTTGCTCTGACCTGCAAAAAGAAATGGTGCTAAGCTTAAATTACGTCTCGAGTCGAGCTTATAACTTCATGCGTCAAGATTTAAACTTTTCTTTACCAAGTCCGCGGACTTTATATAGATGGAGCCCTCTCAAGTTTTTGCCTCCGGGAATTAATGAGCGAGTGTTTAAAAACATGAAGTTATTTTCGCAAAATTTCTCTGGCATCGATAAAAACTGTATAGTTATTTTCGATGAAATGGTTTGCCGAAAAGAGCTAGAGTGGAACGAAAGAAGTGATCAGGTCGACGGGTTCTTGGATTATGGAAACGGCAATAGACAGAAACGAATTGCTGCCAAGTGCCTATTAATGATGGTAAAAGGCATTTTTAAACCATTCAAATTCATTATAAGTATATATTTTTCAGACAATATTAATGCAATAAAATTAAAAGATTTAATTCATGAAAACTTAAGTATAATTTTTAAAACTGGATTTGTGGTACGAGGTATGGTAGCTGATCAAGGCAGTACCAATCTTTCGGCAATCACCTCTCTAAAGGCATCGAAAGAGGATAACTTCATAACTTTCGAAGAGAGGCATAAAATATATATATTTGAAGATTATTGCCATTTAATAAAAAATTTCCGGAACTGCCTCTTACGACATGACCTTCAAACGGCAGACGGAATAGCAAGCTGGGCGGTAATAAAACAATTTCATGAAATAGATTCAAAGAATACGGTACGCTTAGCTCCAAAATTAACGAAAGTGCATATAAACCCCACACCTTTTGAAAAAATGCGGGTCCGCCCAGCAGTACAAATATGCAGTCAAACTGTTGCGGCTGGTATAAGATTTTGCTGCACTGAGAAGCTCTTCAATGAAGAAAATATGAAGAAAGCGGAGGCCACTGCAAAATTTTTAAAAACTGTCAATGACTGCTTCGATTTATGCGACAGTAAAACGTTCCAGGCGAAAAATCCAAATAAGCAACCGATAACGCGTACAAATGGCAAAATAGAAAAAATGCTAGAATGCATAAGATACCTTGAGCAATTGAAAGCTCCAAACATACAATTACGCTGTATTGCAGGACTGATAAGAACAATGAAAGCAATGATTGCATTAACAGAGGACATGTTCAAAATGCCCGAAGTCCTATTTTTTCTTCCAGGAAGATTTAATCAAGACTGTCTGGAAAATATTTTCGCCACAATCCGTTCAAAATTGGGGAATAATACGAATCCATCCGTTCGCGAAGTGCAATATTTAACCGCTCGCATACTATCAATGAAAATGCTGAGATTAAAATATATAACGAAAAAAAACTGTACAGATGATAATGAAGAAGAAGAAGACTTGTCTTTAGATTGGAATTTCCAGCCCCCAACCGTGGGTAATGAGGAAATGCAAGTCTCAATGAGCCTAGAAAAGGACACCAGCTTTCATGAAAGTCGTCTAAATCAAGAAGATCTGCACGAAGGCGCTGATATAGCAGAAGATGCAGCTATGCGGTATTTCGGCGGATATGCACTTCAAACAAACGATTTTAAAAAAATAGAATGCCCGCGTTGCTCTGAAGATCTCAAAAAATTGGAGTGCAGCCAATTAATGACATCAGAAGGATTCATTTTTGAGAAGAACTTCCTTGGCAACGAGAAATTGCTCCTACAAAATCCCAGTGATGATTTTTATGCTGCGTGTTGTGCTCACTTCATGACTTTTAAGAGCTACTTCATCGATCACTGCGAGGAGCAAGACATATTAAAGAAATGCCTTAATGAATGCGCAGAGGCAACGCCAGAATGGCTTGAAGAATCGGGCGAATGTTATGTGCACCGGATGATTATATTGAGGAATCTTATCAGGACCCTTTTGAGGAAGCATTGCCGATGGCTTTTAAAAGACCATATGGAAGAAGTGAGTCGAACAAAGCACGACGCGGCCGAGAAGAAGATGCGGAAGTTGCGGCATCAGTAGCAGCTGGAATGAAAGTTATATTAAGAATTTAATATTGTATAAGTATATATATAAAATAAAGACTTGAATTACCGTTTAATGTTTTGATATATTTTTTTAATAGATTCTAAGAACAAAAAATGTTTTTATGTATAAGTGCCTTCATGTATTTAAGACTTTACTAAATTAAGAAAGAAAAATTTATGTTTTTGATACTTTTTAAGAATTTTTTAATAAAAAGTGGTTTTTTATGCCTTTTTGGCTTTTTCCACTTAATCTTTTGTGTTTGCATTTAAAAGGCTTTTCACTTAAAAAGGTAAATTTTTTTTCATAAAACATATCAATTAATTCTCCCGTTGAAGCAACAAAATTTTTAAGCAAAATGAAAAAATCAAAAATTCGAAATTTTAAAGAATTGAATTTTTGTACTTATTATCTGAAAGTCGACAATGACTTGACCTTTTTTTAATTCGTGCACAGCAATATTTGCTACAAACAGCGACCGGCATCTTTCTTGCATTGCTCATGTAGAAACAACATAAGCGATCGACTCGAAAAACGATTTTTGATTTTTCCAGCGGCCGAAAATTGCAAAAGCCAAATACAAACGTACGTATGTAGATTGGCGCACACACAAACTCATATATGCGCACAAGTGCGGCACACAATCGAAAGAATAATAACACGACCGCAATGGGGATGAAAACCGGTTCTCAATGCGTGAAGGCGAGAAGTCAGATTTTCGTTTTTGTCTTTATCCATTAACCCAGCCGGAAATGTCCCGGTGAATCAATGATTTCAGCATGACATAGAGCCACGACTCCTCCTGATTATACACCTACTTTCTAATGAAATTAACACACAAGCGGCATTGGCAGTCATCAGAGTACAAGTCACAAATTAGTCATCGACAGTGGAGTAGATCTACTCCGTCGTATCGATACCTCTATCGATGACAATGCCATTGGAGTTGCGATGAACAATATTACCTCTCGATGACATTGCCATTGCAATTGAGAAGTACTCAAATTTTCCCCATGATATTCTTGGTAAAAAAATTAATGAATTGGTCATTTATGAGAAAATTTCTGGCTGGGAATGAATTCTTACGTTTCGAGTTTCCAAAGAGTATTTAATATATCAATTTGAATTTTTCAGAGGCCGAAAATTGCAAAGGCCAAATACAAACGTACGTATGTAGATTGGCGCACACACAAACTCATATATGCGCATAAGCGCGGCACGCAATCGAAAGAATAGCAGAACAATCGCGCGACTGCCGAAAAACTATGAATGAAAACCGTTTCTTAATGCGTAAAGGCGAGAAGTCAGATTTTCGTTTTTGTTTTGATCCTTTCTATCAATTCCTACATTTCGAGTGTCTTTCTTTCCTCGATTTCATGCTTTGTGAGCGTTTCATTTGCCAAAGCATAGTGTATCCTCATCTACGTGGTATCATCGAGAACGAGTGAAAAATGGGATTTGCCATAGAGTACGTTGGCGTCTCTTATATATATTAATACTCTTTGCAAGAACGAGCATGTTCAGTCTGCATATTCGAAAAATGTACAAAATTACCTTTTAAACGAGCCTAATATGAAGAATATTGGATTCGTTTTTGGTATGTTTTAATATGTTATAATTATTACCTTTTTATACCCGACACACTCTGTGTCGAGGGTATATTGCGTTTGTTGGGTTGTGTGTAACACCCAGAACCAGTCGAGATAGACCATACAAAATGTATATAGAAATGATCAGCGTCACCAGGAGATTCGATTTAGACATGTCCGTCCGTCTGTCTTTCTGTCCGTCTGTCTGTCTGTTTGTATACAGTTATCTTATCGAAGGAGTTGAGCTATTGTGACAAAATTTGGTATGCGTGCTCACGGGAAAATGAGTAAAAACAAGTTCGAGAATGGACCCGATCGGACCATTTTTAGGGGTACCTCCAGTACTAGGATCTGTTACGAAAATCACAAAAACTGCTCTAAAATCGAAGTTTTTCATGATATTTTGATGAAGTTTGATATTTGAACATGTTTAAAGGCAAGTAATACGATTTTAAAAAATTGGAAAAGTGGGCGTGGCATAAGGGCGTTTTTCAAAAATTGTCTCCTACTCCCGAAATACCAATGGGACTTGAACAAAAATTGGCACGTATACTTCCTTGATAGCCAGTTATGTCCTTCCCAAAAAATTTTTCGATCGGACCATTATTAAGGGTACCTCTAGTGCTAGGGTCTGTCACAAAAATCCCAAAAATGCCTCAAAATCAGACTTTATTGAAATATTTCAATGAAACTTAGAATTTGAGCGTATAATATAAGGGTCCGATTAAAATTCCCAAAAAATTTGAAAAGTGGGCGTGGCAAAAGCGCGGTTTTCATTTAGAAATTTAACAAAAGTCGGTATATGGGGCTCCTTATGCCCTTAAACACCTCTTGATATTAAAAATTATGTGTCCGTGGCGGGTATTCTATTGTCAGGCTCGCCTGACTATAACACCCTTACTTGTTTTAAAACTGAATTTTGGGTTCTAATGGCCAAATAATGACCCTAGTAGAAAAAATAAATTTTCGATTCAAATGCCGCAAACGTTAATCTATGACGAGTTTTTTGAGACTATAACCATTAAAATCGGTTAGTGGTTTCTATTCATAAAATTAATTCAAAACAAATATTTTTTGAAACGCATTATTCACTGTTTTCACGTTCGTGTCTTGAGTCTTTGCATACATCCAGACCGAGAGAGACATGCAAAGACCTAACAAACGAACGTGAAAACAGTGAATAATGTGTTGGGATCTAAGGAAGCGAAGCGCTCAGACGGGGTCGCGCGTATAAACGTTCCTTTATTCCAATGCTGAGGTATAGGAGACCAAGCGCTCAGACAGTGTCGAGCGTATAATAGTCCCTATATTTCCTTTTAAATAAAAGATTGTATCTAAGGTTTAATCCTTTTATTTAATGTTGGAATCCTTAGGTCTAAACAGAATTACTTATCCTAACTTGAAACTGCCCTATGCTTCCGACGTCGTGGCCCGTGGGTGAGTACGCTCGCAGAAGAAGTCTCGTTGAGTCTCAGATTGAGTCTGAGCTTCCAGTCGTCGAAGCTCCGTTTTTATAGATCAATAATGCTGATCTTACAATATTGAATATTCCCATGATCCGCGATCGTCGTCGATTCTTCCAGAACATATTGCATAATCTTGACCGCGACCTTCACCTGCAATTGTACCAACATTGCCATACTGTTGTTGTTGCCTTTACTTCCGTTCACTTAGTGGAGTTGTTTTTGTTGTTGCCAGCGATCGAATTGCAATTGTGCATTTGCTGTTGTAGTGCGGATGTTTGTCAATCGTGCTTATACTGTGCCGGTGTTGTTGTTGTTACCAGCGGCCGAACTGCATGTTTGCATTTGTCAGCAATTTACGCTGGACAGTGCTTTTGAGTAGCATGGAATCACCTTGAAGTAGAAATTCATAAATGCAGGTCACTGCCTTTTGCTCTCGGTTTAAGGTGACCACATGTGAGTTTGGGAGAGACTCACAACATCCCTCCCCCTTTGAAGAAAGTTGCAACAAGGCGACGATAGAAAACTCCGAACTGGATGTTTTTTTGTCATGCATCAGTTCGATTAAACTGCGGCGGTTGAGATTTTACTAGAAGATTTTCATGTTAATGTTGCTGTTGAAAGTTGTTATCACATAGACGTTGTTTGAAGAAAAAATAATGCAGGCAGGTTGTTCAGAACTTTTAATTGAGGGACAACCTTGACTCCCTCCTCTCCGCTTCTTAATGAAGTCGCGTACTAGTTGTTGATGATTTAGATGAACGAAAAATGTTAACATATGATGTATACCGTATGCATCGTTACTGTTGCTTGGTTGCTTCATGATTCAAAGGAGACAATGTTGAAGCGTTTAAGGTGATTGTCTTTTAATGGTGGTTAAGAAATTTAGATGTTTGCCTAAGGCTGGCGAAGACGTTGTTTTTAGGCAAATGATGAATCGTGAAATTTATGTCTATGCGTGTTTGAGGTATACCACTGCTGTTCTTTAAGTGATACTCCCGCTGTTTTGATAGTGCGTATCCAGGCCATTCTTTGGGCTTAAATCTAATATATAAAATTTATTTCAAAGTATACTTTCTTATTATCTATATAATGTTTTGAATTCATTTTCTTGCAGCTTGTTTAACAATCATGTATACTTTATTTATTGTTTATTTTTTCTTAACATTTACTTTTTATTGTTCAATTTCATATTTTCTTTTATAATTCTTTTTTTCTATTATTTTTCTTAAATTGTACTATGTTTATAAGAGTTTCGAAAACAAAAGTTTTGTTAGGTACCTATACTTTGAGGTTTTTGTCTATGAATATAATTTTTTTCTACCGTTTGTTTCACAGTTAATAATACATATCGCACCCTTGCTACTAAATCGGCACTTTTCAAAATTTCGCATTTTTCGAAAATCATTCAATCTCTCTTGAAACTAAGGAGAAATAATATTTTTTCTAAATTTATATTACTCTCAATCGACTGCTGCATCATTCAATATAGGCGTTAATTTTCTGGGAGTTGGATTTCTTACAGAAAAATGCAATCGAACATAAAAAAATTGATTAAACAAATTTTGAGTTGTGCCGATTTATTAGCAAGGGTGCGATATATTGTTTTCTTATGATGTACCCGTCACCGTAATTAAAAATTGATAAAAATTTGTTATTTACTTTTTCTTGTAATTTTTATTTATTTATTTTATATATATATATATATATATATATTTTTTTTTTTTTTTTTGTTCTTTATCTTATTTTGTTTTCCATTTTACATATCGCACCCTTGCTAATAAATCGGCACAATTCAAAATTTTTTTAATCAATTTTTTTATGTTCGATTTCATTTTTCGGTAAGAAACTCAACACCTAGAAAATTAACGCTTATATTGACTGAAGCAGCAGTCAATTGAGATTAATATAAGTTTAGAAAATATATTATTTCTCCTTAGTTTTAAGAGAGATTTGATGATTTTCAAGAAATGCGAAATTTTAAATTGTGCCGATTTAGTAGCAAGGGTGCGATATATAATTTGCTTTTCATTTTCTTAATAATTTTTTGCTTTAACATTCTCTTTTATTCGGTGAATGGTTTTAAAATACTTCTATTCTACTATATTCTTTCTATTTTTTTTTCAATATATATATATATAATTTGTATTTGAATATATATATATATATAAATATACATTTTTCTTTCATTCAAACTTAGTTATAAGTGCAAAAATACCTATGCTTTCAAGGTATTATTTTGAATTAGATGTCTCTTGATATATGTACATACATATATACCAATATTTTGCAAATATTTGTATATATGTGTTTTTTTATATTACCAACTTTTTATATCTCCTTTTTCCTCTCTTAAATTCTTCCAATCCTTCTCGTTGATTTACCTTGAAAGATAATAAAAGTAGACATTATTTGCCCTGAGCCCCTCCTGCTTATTTCAACGTTGTGAAATTCTTTACCCGGAGAGGTGAAACGTCTGAGACAAAATAGATTTTCCAAAACTTGAAAATTCGTATAACCGCAATGTTTAAAAAAAATGTTTTTTTTTTTCTATTTGTAACGGAATTTATTTGAGTTATATTTTTATTTTTCGTTGTCATTCCTTATTTAGACATCGCAGCAAGCGATATTAAAAAGAAATTTTTTGTGACAGTAATGATTAGATATAAAAACAGTCAGCTCTCGTTTTAGTCGAGATGAACCTATGTTTTGGGACAGTATTTTGAATTTTAAATAAAGCTACGGCACATTATAGTTATGGGCGAAAAATTTGTTTCGATCTTTTAAATCTCTTGTATGTTTTATCTTCGTTTGCAAGATTTTTAATTTAGATTTGCTTTGTTTGAGAACAGATTCTTTTACAATGGAGAGAACCTTTTGAATTGATACGTGCATTACATTCGGACTTTTGAAGTACTCGCAGAACCTCAACTTTCTAACTTCTGATTCTTCCTTTAGGTTTACTTTTTCAACCGATATCTTCTCATGGGGATTTCTATCTATATCTGGTGGGTTTTCTTTAAAATATCTTCACCTACTTCTTTATTACCATTTGTACCATCTCTTCTAGTACCACAAGAATTATTCTCGACCTCCTTGTCGAATTCAACTTCTTTATTACTATTTTTACCACAAAAATTATCCTCGACCTCCTCGTCGAACTCATGTCCCAATTCATTAGACTTTTTATTCACAACATTCCCACCGCAGATAGTCCCTTTTTATCATTAACTTCTTTCTCAATTTCCTTACAGTCCAACACTAATTTCTCGCAAATCGGTGCCACTTTCGCTTCCCTCGCTTTGATCGTAATTGCCTCTGCAATACAAATCTTATCGATGTTGGGAACGACGAGTTGAAGTGACTCTGATTGTCTTAGCTCTGAATGCATAATCTCTACGTTTTTCTGAATGTCTATATTTTCTCCAAATCTGTTTTTTCCTGAATCAGTTCCTATTTTCAATACATCTGATTTCATCAAACTTTTATCCGGCCCAGTGTCCACTAACAAGGTAACCCTATCATTTATAGCTTGTCCACAAGGAAATACTATAAACGCGTCGTCTGACACTGAACTTGAACATTGCGTATTAAAGATTTGGGGGCTATTTCTAATCAGGTTCCTACAAGGTTCTTTAATTTTGCTTTTTAACCATTTTCTTATTTCATTGCTCAAACTAAATAAGTTTTCCTTTAAAATTGCGAAGATATGTAACACAAAAGATAAAAATAAAACCAAAAACTGGTTCTTATCTTCGTTTTTACTTTTTGCAATTTCAGCAGTTTTCTCACTTAGAGTTTCTACTTTTTGGGAATGAAAATAAGTTGTTAAATGTGCTTGTTCATCTAATTTTGATGGTTTCAAAATTTTTGAAGTTCCGATTTCTCTGTTCATAACTGGTATATCACTTTCGTAAAAGTGAACAACGACATTGTCGTTGAAATGAGTCCTTTGTTTTTTCTTTTTCAATAAACATTCTTTTTTACCGTCTATTTTTATACATGTGATCTGTTTTCCTTTTTCAAAATTAATGCCATTTAACATATAGTGATCTGTTTCTCCTCTACATCATCTAAGAAAATCCTATTTATGTCTAATTCCTCTAATTCTATATAATTTTTTGATTTGTCTTCTGTTGTTTTCAAATTTAGACTTTGATTTGGCCCTTGATATGCTCGCTCTGTCTGGGCATTCCGGTCTGTCGGCCAAGACCGGGCCGCTGGGGGTTTTCCTGATTGTACAAATTAAAAATTCTTGTGCTATTTGAATCAAAAATGTTTGCCATAAATTTATAAGTATGATTTTCCCTGTTTCGTCTTTCTCCTCTATTAGGTTGTGCCCCATTCTGGTACTGCCTTGCTTCCGTAATATTCTTCTCCTTTTTTCGTGTGCAAAATATGATACTCTTGTGACCATTCATTCGACAAATTTTACAAAAAAAAGTTCTCATCTTACTGAAACACGTGCTCTCTAAGTGCCCATTTCTTCCGCAATAAGTACATGATTTCAAAATTTGGCTTGTGGTCCTCATATTGCACCGTACGCTATATTCATGACCATACTGGTCACAACTTGTGCAATAAGGTGTGTTCCTTCTTTTTAAGCAGAAATCCCAAGAGTGACCTTCAATATTGCAAAAGGAACAACGAATTTGTTGATTTTCTAGTAAGGGTGTTTTATCTAAAAATTTATTAGTATAACCTCTTCTAAAATTTACTGCATGATCCTCCAAATCCTTTGCTATTGCTAACCTTGTTAAATTAATCGGAGACATTTTTTTATGTGTTTGTAGGCGTTTAGTTCATTTCCCGTTTCGAATTAATAAGGATTGTTCTATCAGACAGGACTCCGAGCAATTAAATCGAATAAAAATTTTTACTTACCATTTTCGTTTTATTTATTCTTTCCTTCTGGAATGTTGAATGTGTTGATTGATGTGTTGATTTCCTGGGAACTTTTGAAAAACATTTTAATTTTATTTATTCTGCACCACATTGCTTGGTGTAATCGTTGATTTAATTTTCTTGTGCTTGGTAACTGCTACCGTCGATTCTTGTAAAACAAATATTATTTCAATAATTCTGCCCAGACGCCAGGATTCCAAAAAATATATTTACTTGCGTTAAAAAATATTGACCTGTGTTTTACCATACAATCGTGCTAATGAATTGATCGGCTGTTTTTGGTAGCAACTAGTCGCTAATTAAAATTGACACAATTCCAATCACAGGCGAAATTCGTTTATAGCCGTTCATGTATGTACACTTTTAATATTAAATTATGTTTCAATATCTCTTCTAAGCTTTTTTGCCCAGATACATTGGCAAGATATCCTTGACAATATAATCTTTGCTCAAAAATTACAATCTCGCATGCAGCATAATAAGCTTTTTTGCCCTGTGGTAGCAACTAGTCGCTAATTAAAATTGACACAATTCCAACTTAGCAAAATGCGCCAACCTGCATAGCGATCAATATAATTTTGTTCAAAGCTTTGAGGAAACTGAGTTCTCATCCAACTGAAAGTCAGTCGAATACCGGCTGCGCCAAATAATGTTGGGATCTAAGGAAGCGAAGCGCTCAGACGGGGTCGAGCGTATAATAGTCCCTATATTTCCTTTTAAATAAAAGATTGTATCTAAGGTTTAATCCTTTTATTTAATGTTGGAATCCTTAGGTCTAAACAGAATTACTTATCCTAACTTGAAACTGCCCTATGCTTCCGACGTCGTGGCCCGTGGGTGAGTACGCTCGCAGAAGAAGTCTCGTTGAGTCTCAGATTGAGTCTGAGCTTCCAGTCGTCGAAGCTCCGTTTTTATAGATCAATATTGCTGATCTTACAATATTGAATATTCCCATGATCCGCGATCGTCGTCGATTCTTCCAGAACATATTGCATAATCTTGACCGCGACCTTCACCTGCAATTGTACCAACATTGCCATACTGTTGTTGTTGCCTTTACTTCCGTTCACTTAGTGGAGTTGTTTTTGTTGTTGCCAGCGATCGAATTGCAATTGTGCATTTGCTGTTGTAGTGCGGATGTTTGTCAATCGTGCTTATACTGTGCCGGTGTTGTTGTTGTTACCAGCGGCCGAACTGCATGTTTGCATTTGTCAGCAATTTACGCTGGACAGTGCTTTTGAGTAGCATGGAATCACCTTGAAGTAGAAATTCATAAATGCAGGTCACTGCCTTTTGCTCTCGGTTTAAGGTAACCACATGTGAGTTTGGGAGAGACTCACAACAAATGCGTTTCAAAAAATATTTGTTTTGAATTAATTTTATGAATAGAAACCACTAACCGATTTTAATGGTTATAGTCTCAAAACACTCGTCATAGATTGAGGTTTGCGGCATTTGACTAGAAAATTTATTTTTTTCTACTAGGGTCATTATTTGGCCAGTTAGGGGATGGAACCCAAAATTCAGTTTTAAAAAAAGGTAATAATTATAACATATTATTATTAAAACATACCAAAAACGAATCCAATATTCTTCATATTAGGCTCGTTTAAAAGGTAATTTTGTAAATTTTTCGAATATGCATACTGAACATGCTCGTTCGTGTTCCTACGGCATCTATAATATAGATTGAAGTTCGTGAGGCATTTTTCTTTTATTTAAGCCTTTTTTTGTATGCAGACCCCCCTAAGGAGGGGAGATAGAGGGTAGGTATGTTTGAAGAAAATGTTTGGGGTAAAAAATTATTGGGGGTCGGTCGTATATATAATCCCCCTAGGAGGGGTTTGACTGTAGTGACAGCCATTTTGTATGAAATTGTGATAAAATTAAGGTAATTTTGTATGGCTGACACCCTAAGGAGGGGATCGTTGATCTGCAAATATGAGAGTGATATAAGTTTGGAAATTTTTACAAACTTGATTTTACATGCGAGAAAAATTCATTTGTTCTATTATAAGTGCAGTGCAATTCAATTTTTATTGGGAGACGTGTTTTTTGGTATTTGGAATTCAGATAAATAAAGAAGTAGAAATTATTAATATAGTAGAAAAAATTTTTTTTTTTTGGATTTTATAAGATTTTATAGGATTGTTCCTTATTTCGCTCTTTGTTCACGATGTCGGTCAGAACGAAGCCAAATATCGTGAGCTGTCCCAGAAGGCGACCGTATTGACCTTCCAAGAGCCCCGGGCGCATAATTTGGGCATATACATCCGCTGCCAGAATCAGGTCAACATCCGCTGCCTGTTAGAATCTAGGGTCGGCCAATTTGATCCCCATGAATAATGCCGTGATGCTTTGATCTTTTGTTTTCTGAGGAGTGATTAATTGGAGATTTTTCACGTGAGCTTGGACTTCTATTTGGATGTTAAGGTCCATTCTCGCTCGCAGTTGCAGAACACATATTTTTTCGTTGTTATTTATATTGTACGGTGGCTTTATCTTTCGAGCGCACTTCTCAGTTAGCAGCGACCCCACAGAGTTAGGGTCGAGTAATGCTCGGAGATAGACGAGTTTCCCGTAAACGACAGCTTTCACTATTGCCGTGGGCCTTAGCACGATTCCCGTCGACGCACAGTGCTTTGTCTAGTGGAAATAAATCAAAAATTGTAAGGTAGCGGATCCAAGCAAATTTGGTATCGTTGTAAAGGAAAAACTTCCACTAGAAAAAGGCCAAAATAGTTTTAGGAATAAATTATATTTATAGGTGTTACATCAGTTCAAAGTTAGGGCTTTTTATCGGATTTTATATAAAAAAAATTATTGATTTTGAGCATTTATGTAAAACTTTTCTAAAAATTTCGATTTTTAGTCTATTGAATCGTTTTAATTTTGGTATTTTTAAGCTAATTTGAATAAAAAAAATGCGATATTATAAAATTTATCGACAAATGAACGTTGATTTTTTTCGAGAGCTACAAATATTGCACAAATTCACATAAAATTAAAGAAATTATCAATATTTGGAAGTAATTTAAAAAAAATCACCAAAAAACACCTTTTTAATTTTTTTATATTTTTTAGAACCATTCATTAGCTTTCAGAAAATGTATAAATCACATCCCAGTTCGTCCCATTTTTTTAAATATGCGGTTTCAAACACTGGTCTAAATCATATTTTTAGTGCTGAATGAACCTGAAGTAAAAGTATTAGTACTTTAATGGTTTTGAACTCTGTTAGAACTCATAGTATAACTTTTATATAATATATATCCAAGACCTCTACTTACTAGGCTATGGAAAGATGCGATTAACCGATATTAATTCATAGTTTTCATAAGATTATAAAGTTTTGTTTGACTTTGCAATGAAATCGCAAAAAAAACTAAATTTTTAACATAAAATAAGACTTCTTTGTGGAAAATAAGAAACATAAAGTTGGTTGCTTTACTTTCTAGCATTCCTTTTTAAACATATTCTCATAAACTGTATTTTATATTTGTTCAAGTGCAACCGATATATTTCATACATGTTGTGGTTGCTAGGGTGGTTCGAAAAACAAAAAATATTTTCTCATTAGAAAATGAAAATGCAACTGACCTTTAGCTCGATATTAAGGAACATACGAATAAAAAATATTTCATTTCGGAATACAATAGCGCGCAAATGCTGCCATTGGCCTAGATAAGAAATACAAAATTTAGACGAAAAAAATTTTCCCAACTTTTTCTTAATTGTATTGTATTCCGAAATAAAATATATTTTGTTTTTCGAATCACCCTAATGGTTTCATATACGTATAGAAAATTTTGTTTCTTTTCTTTCTTATATTCTTTTCTTATATTTTTAATGTTTATGTTTTGTTGACTGCAATCAGAACAAGTGGTTTTGCAAACTTTTAAATTATATATATATAAATAGATCTATACAGTTGGTATTATATGCCAAGTTCTGTGCACAAAGTTTTAGTGCATGGATGCGATGTTATTAAATATTTTGATATGCCAATAGGTACGTAACCTTCACATATTTCTCCAAATATTTCAATAATTAACTCTAATTTTTAGGGCTCCTATCTGAAGAGGCATTAGAAGCAACCCACAAGCAAATACGGTATACACGTTTGAAGCACACTCGCAAAATTTCTAGAGTAAGCACAAATGAAGACTTAATCTCGTATCTCCTGATTTCATCACATCCTGGTATGACACAAAATAGAAAAATTAAATACTTCAAAAATATTAACGAGGAAGATTCTTTTCTTGAAAATTATCTCGAACCCAGTTGAATCAAATTTTTTGAAATGTGCTTGAATGCTTTCAATAGCATACAAGGAATAACATTTATTTAGCAAAAATCATCACAATGGCAAAGAAATATGGCATCTTTTAGGGGCAAACATGCTCTAACAAAAAATATTTTTAACTAACAAGTATACAAAATTTTTGAATAAAGAAAACAGTTTTGAAAAGACAAAAGTACAGATAATAATTAAACAATTTTGGTTTGGAGTTTTATTGAATTTTTTATATTTTTACAATCATTTGAAAAAGGTGAAACTTCACAATTTAAACGCGATTTTTGACAAAATTATGACATTTACATTAAATTTGATTTCAGATTCGAAATCAGCGACCTCAAATTAACTAAAGTGCCAAATTTCATTAACTTTGGACTACTCCTTCTATTTTTGTCCCACTTTTGTATGGAGACAAAGCACTGTGCGACGGTACAACAGTGAGCCCGGACGAGCGAGGTCCGTCACTGCTGCGCTCCTTGGACTGAGGTGTCCGGTCTTGAGCGAGCCGAAACGAGCGAGGTCTCTCGATACGCCGTTGACCCAACTGAGAAGCCATGGGAGGAGATGGCTGTTGAGTTCGAGATGAGCGAGGTCTCTCGTTATGCCGTTGACCCAACCGATGAGCCATGGGACGAGATGGCTTTGAAGTCTTTTTCCTGTCGTCATATAAAAGCTAATGATGTTGCTCGTGGCATTGGTGACAGAGATGCTTGCTTGGGAAATTTCTCCTAAGGTGTGTTTGCGCCAAGCAGTTCGAACAGTATCGGTGAATCAAAACCATGCGTAATCTGCCTTCGAGCGATTGCTTTAAAAACGTCGGGCAAAACCGCAGCGCATGTGGTTTTTTACAAACTAAACAATTCATTGTTGCCGAGTCTTTGGTAGCCTCCTGGGAGTTCATGCTAATGTATAAAAATGAGAGGGAAAATACGCACAAAAACAAACAAAAATATGATGTTGAAAAATCATGGATTGGGAGTAACACAAGTTTAACTATAGGTCGTTCAATAACACCCTTAGCTGTTTTGATGCTGACCACTCGTACGCGATAGTCAGAACCGCAATGTACCCTTTCTACTCTCCCTAAGCGCCATTCGTTGGGAGGGAGATTTTCGTCTTGTATGACGACTAAATCGTTACTCGAGATACATATCTTTTTGTGGAAATTTCCATTTGTTGCGTGTATGCAATTCTTTTAAATATTCAGATTTCCATCTTTTACAAAAATGCTGATAAATTGCTTTAATTTTCTGATAACGATTTTTAATGGACATGGGATTGTTTTCAATTTCAGCGTCTGGCAGAGAGAGAAGTGGACCTCTAATAAGGAAGTGCCCTGGAGATAACGGTTCCACATCTGTGGGGTCATCGGATATAGGACTCAAAGGTCGAGAGTTTAGACATGCCTCAATTCGATGAAGAATCGTGCTGAACTCTTCAAACATGTATTTAAAATTGCCTGCAAAGCGTCGAAAATGAAATTTGAAACATTTGACCCCTGCTTCCCAAAGTCCTCCCATGTGAGGGGCTCCAGGTGGAATAAATTTCCATTGAACTGCTTAACTCGAATACTTATGCTCAAAATTTGATTTCGTAGCTTTTAGAAATTCTTTAAACTCATTCTTCAATACTCGAGAAGGGCCAACAAAATTTGTACCATTGTCTCAAAATATTTTTGCTGGACAGCCTCGCCGGGCTACAAATCGAGCAAAGGCTGCCAAAAACATGGGCGTCGTGAGGTGACTAACTGCTTCAAGATGTATTGCCTTAGTAGCAAAACAAACGAACAGAGAAACGTAACCTTTTGTTACACTGTATCCTCGACCTCTGTAGCTCTTTATATCAAAAGGACCACAGAAATCGATACCAGTTGCCGTGAACGGTCTAGCAATAGTTTCTCGTTCTGGGGGCAAGGCAGCCATCAGTTGGCTTTGCACTTTCTTTTTATGGACATGGCATACCTAATGTTCATATATTTCATTCAGCTTATTTCTTTTTTTTATCATTCTTATACTTTTGTCATTTAAAATTGAATTTGTGCATGCACAGCGAAATACGTTGCTTGCATTTATTTCTTTTTATTTTGTATACTTTTCGTCATTTGAAATTGAATGGTGCATGTACAGCAAAAGACGTTGGTTGCATTTATTTCTTTTTATTTTGTCATTTGAAATTGAATTTGTTTATGTACAGCAAAATAATTTGTTCAAAATTCCTTCTTGCGTTTGTGCATACACATGCCTGCGTAGTCAGCAGAATTGTAAGACAAAGGGGACTAAAATTGTTTTGATGTATCAAATTGCACCTTCGGCAGGCGTCTGCATCAACGTGCCTGTACATGTGACCAAGAATCACTAAGCCAAAAATATTGTATATAAGCTAGCATTATGATCAATAAACTTTACTTTTCTTTTGACTACGAAACCATTCAATTCATTTGAAAAGAAGCAACACGGTTTAAGTGCCGTTTGTTGTGAAAAATAAATTAACACTCAATCAGTTTATGTGCTGAATTGAGATCGTCGATAATTTCAATTACACTAGAGTTGGGCAAACGAGTCCATTCTCTAACATTTTGGTGACCCCTTATTCTGTCACAAAGTACAGGATCACAAATTAGCTTATCCGAGCTAATTGTCACAGCGGTGGTTCAGCGACAACGAACGGTCATTTGGCGACTGTAAAAAAGGCTGGCCGTCTCAGTCGGACACGTTTAGAACCATTCCATCAGCAAAGATCAACTAGGCGATCTTCTAAATCACTCTGATATTTGCGTGGCTACAAAGACGCTAGGTCCTCATTCGCATTAAATTGCACGATGGCTACTTTTGAAGAACTTAAGAAACTGCAGAAAGAAACTGGAGGAAAGATCAAAAACATCATTCGGAACTTCAAAAAGGATCCTGAATCCCGAAAGGACACCATAAGCTACTTTCAAGAACGCTTACGAAGACTGGATGATGAATGGGCTACATTTGAAAAAACCGACAAACAAATTCGAATGGTCCCAAGTCCACCAGAAGACCATGAGTATCTTAAGAACGATTACTACAAAGCCATGAATGATGTCTTCCTACAATACAAGGAGATATTCGAGTCATCAATTCTTAAGATAACTCAAAAGCAAAGCACCGGAACATCTCAGCAAACTATCAAACAACCAGGTGCGAAAGAAAAACAGCAGGCACCAAGCGAACTTATTTAATTGATTCGCAGACAATCAGCAATAATGGCATCGCTTGAACGGTTACTGGATAAAAAGTTCTCAGAACATGAACTGCCCATTGCACAAAAATTATGGGAACATGTTGAAAGCATCCACTTGGAGATATACGAAACCTGCGATGATCCAGTCGGACAAGGATATAACATAGAAAACTATATTGAGCTGGAGACCTTTATGCGAAAAACCATTAACCCATCAACAGCCGCTTCATCAGATCAACGCAGCCGAGCAGAAACGAATATACAACCAGAAGGTGTCCCAATGCCAAATATTAAAATACCACGATTTGAGGGGAACCATTTGAAGTGGCAAGAATTTTATGACCTGTTCTTGTCACTTGTTGTAAACCAGCCCATGTCAAAAGTACGCAAAATTTGGTATCTAAAAACAAATTTGGCGGGGGAGGCTTCGAATTTAATTAAACATTTCTCGGCCACAGGAGACAATTTCGACGCGGCATGGGAAATAATAGTAGATCGCTACAACAATAAGCGATTACTAGTCAGCAAACTGGTTCAGGAGCTAGTCGACACATCTAACAACGCAAGCAGCGACAACTTCAAAGGACTGCATGACAAAACCCAAGAATATCTCTTAGCATTGCAGAATCTCAAGATAGACACAGAAGGCTGGGATCCTTTGCTGCTTCATATTCTGCTGAAAAAGCTGGACAAAGCAACACGCCTTCGATACGAGCAGTCGCTTCTCAAGCCACGTGAAGTTCCCACCATTAAAGAATTCTTGGGATTTTTGAAAAAACATTTCCAATCCATGGAGGCGATAGGTGAGAAGGACAAGTCATCAACTTCTAAACCAAAGGTGTGCACATCAGTAACGACAGATGACTCTTGTACTATGTGTAAGAATGGCAAGCATCCACTCTTTTCGTGCAAAAAATTTCTGCAACTGTCACCATCAGCACGTCTTCAGTTTGTTCAAAAACAAAAATATTGCTGCAATTGCTTGAAACTTGGACACTCATCGAAAAATTTCGTTTCTAGGAGCTGCATGAAATGCAATAAAAAGCATAATACTCTTCTTCATCTGGAGAATTAAAAGCAGGATTCAAGTAAGGTATCATCACCCGCAACAAGCAAATCACAAGGCAACGGATCTGAAGAGGCGTCCACTGCGTCGGTGGAGACAGCATCCATAAACCAAGAAGCGGCATCTCTCACAACTGCCAAACAGACAAAATCGAATAACTATGTATTACTCAGCACAGCAATGATTATTGTAAAGGCAAATGGAGTTCAAGTCCAATGCAGAGCAATCCTAGACTCAGGCTCTCAGCTCAACTTCATCACCCAACGGCTGGTCAAACGTCTTGGCATCTCAACAAGACCAGCCGCTATCAACATAAGTGGAATTGGAGCAAGCAACACCAAGGTGCAGCAAAGAGTCAACATAGCATTACACTCCAGAATCAATGATTTTAACACACGGCTGGAAGCAGCAGTCCTACCTAACATTATCCCTCGACAACCGTCGCAATCCCTGACCATCGACAATTGGCCTATTCCGAAAAACATCACGCTGGCTGATCCTGCATTCAACCGGCCTGATAAAATTGATGTTCTCTTGGGTGCCGAATTTCATCACCAGCTTTTTTCAATAGGACAAATTAAACTGGCCAATGGATTGTCCACACTTCAAAATACTGTACTTGGATGGGTAATTTCAGGAAGGATTGATGGCAGCCAATTATCAACAGCAACATGCGGCATATGTACAGATGATGAAAATAATTTAGAGAAAGCCGTTGCTCGATTATGGGAACTAGAAGACGTAAAGACGACAGGAAAACAGCAATCCGTGGCAGAAAAACTATGCGAGACTCATTTTGCGCAGACACATTCATTTCACGACAATGGCAGGTTTATCGTCAGAATTCCATTTTGCGACAGTCCCAATGCTTTAGGGGAATCACATGGAAAAGCATTCAATCGATTTTTGTCACTCGAACGCCGACTTGCAAAAACACCAGAGATCAAATCACAATATGTTCATTTTATGGAGGAGTATGAAGCATTGGGTCATATGACGCAAGTTAACATGGAATCCATGGACACACCGAACTATTTCATACCTCACCATTGCATTCTGAGGCCCCAAAGTCAAACGACCAAACTACGAGTTGTCTTAGATGCCTCGGCAAAAACTTCTTCGGGGCTATCTTTGAACGATATAATGCACACAGGACCCACTGTACAAAGTGAGCTATTTTCTATCCTGCTGCGATTTCGGTTACCACACTTCGTTTTTACAACAGATGTTGAAAAAATGTACCGTCAAATGATCATGCACTCAGCAGACCGGAAATATCAAATTATCATATGAAGAAGCGACCCAAAAATGCCAATCAAATATTATCAGCTAAATACGATTACCTATGGGACAAGAGCTGCACCATATTTAGCTACAAAATTTCTAGAAAAAATAGCTGCAGACAACATGACACGACATCCTCTTGGAGCTCAATTTTTACTCGAAAGCTTCTATGTAGATGACGGCATCGGTGGAGCGGATAGCTTAAATACAGCAGTGGAAATTCAGCGCCAACTAAAACACATCCTAATGCAACATGGCCTCAATCTACAAAAGTGGAGCGCAAACCATCAACAACTTCTACAAAATGTTGTCTCAGGAGACCAGGAAGTCAACATTGATTTTGACGTTGAAAACGATCATGCAGTTAAAACATTGGGATTAACCTGGATTCCGAAGAGTGACAAATTCTGTGTCAAAGTTTGCCTTGGCAACAACAGCCGCATAACAAAGCGAACAGTTAGCTCCGATTTGGCCAGGCTCTTTGACCCCTTGGGTGTATTAGCACCGATTGTCGTCACTGCTAAAATGTTCATTCAAGAACTGTGGCAACGAAAGCTGGCCTGGGATGAATCACTACCAGCTGAGCTATGCACTAGATGGATGACCTATAGGAACGAGTTAACACTGGTGAACAACATGCAGTTCTCACGACATATTTTTGAAGGTCAAACGTCTTCAAAAATACAAATCCATGGCTTTGCGGATGCTTCTGAAAAAGCATATGGTGCGGCAATTTATGTAAGGTCTATCATGAAGGATGGTCGTGTAACAGTGAGACTTCTGTGCGCAAAATCGCGAGTCGCACCATTGAAACGACAAAGTCTTCCTCGTCTTGAGCTTTGTGTTGCATTACTCAACGCACAACTAAGTAGCAGAGTCAAACAAGATTTAAAATGGGAAGACACGCCCACCCTTTTGTGGACGGACTCAGAAATCGTGTTGGCTTGGATTAACTCACAGTCATCATCTTACCAAACATTTGTTGCCAATCGGATAGCTGCGATTCAGGAGTTAACAATACCTGAACAGTGACGGCACGTTAGCTCAAAGGAAAATCCTGCCGATATTCTGTCAAGAGGAATTTCTCCAAGGAAACTGGCAGCTTGCAGCCTATGGTTCTACGGACCCATGTTTCTTCATGGGCGAGAGGACATGTGGCCATCAGTTCAGCGCAAGGTTAAATAAACTTTCAATGATACCATCACAGAACGAAAACGAGTAATTACAGCAGCTGTCACGACAGATGGTACCGAGTTTGAAAAAATCGTATACAACATTCAACACAAAGGATCTTTTAAAATGCTTCAAAGAGTCATCGGTTACGTACAAAGATTCATCAATCATGCACGACATCGGAACCAACAATCTAAAATTGAGTTAACAGTCAACGAACTAGAAAATGCTTTAATGGTCATCGTTCGCACAATGCAGCAAGCTGACTTCAAATAGGACTTAAAGCACCTGAGGAAACACAACGAAATTAGTAAAAAGAGTTCACTCAGCAACCTCGCTCCATTTCTGGACACTATTGGCATTGTGAGAGTAGGAGGACGACTAAATGCATCTGAACTTTCGTATGACGCTAAACACCCTATGTTGATCCCATACAATGACCCGATTACAAAACAATTAATGCAAATGATTCATATGCAAAATCGGCATTGCGGGCCTCAAGCACTTCTAGCGCACGTCAAGCAGAGATTTCGGCCAGTAAAAGGAAAGTCCTTGGCACGATCAGTTGTACAAAACTGTGTACGATGCTGCAAAGCAAGGCCCAAATTACTCAGCCAAATGATGGGAAATTTGCCTTCAACTCGCGTGACACCCGCTCGACCATTTATAAACTCAGGAGTTGACTTTTGTGGGCCGTTTTGGGTACACTTAAGGTGCGAGGAAAAAAGCCACAAAAGTCCTATATTGCGGTCTTCTGCTGCTTCGCCACAAAGGCTGTACATTTAAAGCTGGTTAGTGACCTGACCACTGATGCCTTCATTGGAGCTTTAAAACGGTTTCTTAGCCGAAGAGGCTTTTGTCTGAACATATATTGCGACAACGCCACAAATTTCGTTGGCACAAAAAATCAGCTTAAAGAACTATCGGAGGCAATTTACGGCAACTCGGCGTCCAACACAATTATCAGAGAGTGTACAAGCAAAGGAATAACATTTCATTTCATACCACCGCGAGCACCACACTTTGGTGGGCTATGGGAAGCAGCGGTCAAATCAGCAAAGCATCTCTTGGTGAGAAGCGTATCGACAGCGTCTTTGACTTATGAAGAGCTCGAGACTGTGGTGGTAGAAATTGAAGGGATCCTTAACTCACGGCCCATTAGCCCACTGTCTGACAACCCAAATGATCTAGCTGCTCTAACACCTGGTCACTTTTTAATCGGTGAAGCACTCAACGCACAGGTGGATGCAGGTTCCACACAAGCGAAACTAAGTCTACTCACTAGGTAGAGGCTGGTCACTCAGCTCAAAAGGGAGTTTTGGAGACGGTGGTCACGAGAATATCTGTGTGAACTCCAATATCGGCACAAGTGGAAGACGCAAAAGGTCAACGTTAAGCCAGGTGATATGGTCATAATCAAGGAGGACAACACAGCTCCTCTACAGTGGCCATTGGGAAGAATTACTAAAATCCATCAAGGCGACGATGGCATTGTTCGTGTTGTCGACATTAAAACAGCAAATGGCAATTACAAGCGGCCGATTGATAGACTAGCACCGTTGCCGATTAACGAAGGCGATTCGGCCTCTTCTGCAAGTAATCTCATAGCTGATGAAGAACCCGACGTGCCCAAGAAAAAACAACGCACTGCACTAGGCCAAACAGCTTTAACGGTCATGTTGGCTCTGATCTTACTACCATTGGTGATGGGAGCCCAAATCACCAACACAAAATTTGGAACAAAACTGGGAGTTCATTTTGAGGGAATCGGATCAGCCGTCGTTTCACCCGCAGAATGGAATCTGCTGATTTACTACGACTTATCTGGATTTTGGACCGAATTGGTGACATTTTCAAACGGTACCGTAGCTCTTAGCCGCTTATGCGAAGAGATGAAACAAAAGGGTACTTGCGAAAATCTAGTCACTTATTTTGAGCGCGCAATAAGTGAACTGGTGATGGACAGCACACTCTTATCCGGGCGGAGGCAAAAACGAGGAGCTATCGATATAGTTGGAAATATTGCTCATTCCATGTTTCGCGTGTTGAACTCTGAATATGCTGAACGGATGGCACACACGATCACACAAGTAAGAGAGAATGAAGAGCATCTCCTCAAGCTTCTTAAAAATCAGACTTCAATCATTGACTCTACCATCAACATCCTTAAATTGGACCAGGAAACAGTAAAGGCGAAGTTTGATACAATGGACCACCAGATATCTCAAATTTTAAATAGGATACATGACGATGATGAAGCACAATACCAAGAAGGTTTCTTTCGAATTTTCTCTTCATTGTCCATACAGCTAACAAACATTGCAACAAACCAACAACGTATGCAGTCTTCCATACTTGATGTTCTTACAAACACGCACCGTGGAATCATAAGTCCGTTGCTCCTGACGCCGATCCAGTTACAACAGGAAGTGGAAAAAATACGGTTCCACATGCCTGAGTCACTCGAGCTACCTGTAAGTTCTGAAGATACATTACTGTTATGCAAACTAATGAAAGTTAAAGGAGGACTCACGAAAAACACAGTCATTTTTACCATTACATTACCATTAATAGAGCATGAACAGTTTGATATCTTCAATCTTGTTCCAATACCAACTTTGCTAAACAACACAATGGTGTCGATTAAGCCGTGTTCATCACTTCTAGCTATGAATAAATTGCGTGATCAGTACTTCATCATCAGCACATTCCAATTAGACGATTGTCTCACCATAAAGGAAGAGATGTATATATGTACTAAAGGTCAAATTCAATATGAAATCGGCTCAGCAGTATGTGCATGTGAAATTAATCTGTTTCATAACAAAACGGAACCGGATTGCTCATTACAACGAACAACGGATACCACTGTTTGGATTCCATTACGACATCGTAATCAATGGATATACGCAATGACCGGCTCCTCTCGTGCAACAGCTGTATGCAAAAAGGACATTACCGAAATAAATCTTAAAGGATCCGGTTTGCTCAGTCTTGATCCCGAATGCATCCTAAAGCACAGATTTATGTCCGTCCAAGGGCGACAGCAAATATCTAGCGCTCTCACAGCATCTTACACTAGCGTTTGGGAGATCTCCGAAAAAATGTATACTCAACGATTGAAGCCACTATTAAACGAAATCCACACAAACGAATACATCGCACAAATAAAAAGTCTCACAGCACTACAAACCTCATTGGTGACACAGCAAGTGTTCGAGCTTCCAAACCAAATTAAAACTCAAAATTATCACCACATGACAGTTGGCTACACAGGGTTAACAATAATTTGCCTCATTGCAATCTACCTCTGCATGCGTAAACCTACAAAAATTCAAAAACTAAATTCCGCTACTGAAACTACTCCAGCAGCAGATTTCACTGTACGCATTTAAACGATCTCCAGAAGAAATTTCATGACGAAAGCAGCATCAAGGTATTTCCAGCAACATTACAGAAGAATTTATCAACATAGTCCAGCATCAAAAATACACATATACATACGTTCATTCAAAATATAAACAACGGCCGGACTCACTTATCTCAACATCAACCGCGGCTCAGACGATTGAGCTGCGCTCAACGGCGGGAGCATGTTCATATATTTCATTCAGCTTATTTCTTTTTTTTTATCATTTTTTATACTTTTGTCATTTAAAATGGAATTTGTGCATGCACAGCGAAATACGTTGCTTGCATTTATTTCTTTTTATTTTGTATACTTTTCGTCATTTGAAATTGAATGGTGCATGTACAGCAAAAGACGTTGGTTGCATTTATTTCTTTTTATTTTGTCATTTGAAATTGAATTTGTTTATGTACAGCAAAATAATTTGTTCAAAATTCCTTCTTGCGTTTGTGCATACACATGCCTGCGTAGTCAGCAGAATTGTAAGACAAAGGGGACTAAAATTGTTTTGTACGTGCCTGTACATGTGACCAAGAATCACTAAGCCAAAAATATTGTATATAAGCTAGCATTATGATCAATAAACTTTACTTTTCTTTTGACTACGAAACCATTCATTTCATTTGAAAGGAAGCAACACGGTTTAAGTGCCGTTTGTTGTGACAAATAAATTAACACTCAATCAGTTTATGTGCTGAATTGAGATCGTCGATAATTTCAATCACACTAGAGTTGGGCAAACGAGTCCATTCTCTAACACCTAACAAGTATTAATAATAGATCTAATCAAGTTTTTAGCCTTCGGAATCCAAAATTGTTGACGTATCAAACGTAACATGAGCTGATTTCCCACATGTAAACTGATTTCATGAATAAAGTTCACAAACAGACGCGTGAATCGAGCAGAATATGGAAGAATAATGGGAAACTTTTCATTATATCCTAGGGAAAGGGAACGTGATAAGCGACTTCCTACTCGGAGCAATCCATCAATACCGAGAAAAGGATTTAAAGGAGTTAGTTTACTTTTGGGATCAACAGGAAGCTTTTTCGACAGTAAAAAATATTCCCTCGCGAAATAAGCTTTCTGCGTTATTTGAATCTAACAACTTTGAGTGGATTGAATTTCAGCACTTGTAACGCTTTTCGTGTGTGCAACCGCACACTGACTTCGACGTTTCGTGAAACGAAAAACATACGAAAGTACACGTATTGCACGAGCGAAATTTGAAAATCTATCCATCAGATCTTCAAAATTGCTAAAAAAAAAAAAAAAATGCATAATTAACTTTAATAGCCTTTTGTTCTTAATTGCTGTCTAATGTGCATGAGGAATTCAATTTTGGCCATGCGTCTGCCTCCAATTTTAACCATGAAGGTCCTGTCCACCATAATTGATTTTGGGCGAGATCTTGACTGTCCATCCCTCTGCTAATCATATCCGCAGGATTGTCATTGGAGTCAACATAAAACCAATTTTCTTCGTTGGTTGTTTCTAAAATTCTTGACACTCGATTGGCTACAAATGCATTCCATGCACACGGGGGCTTTTGAAGCCACGCGAGATCAATTGTGGAATCAGTCCAACAGATTAGAGAATTTTTATTTACTTTTAATTCTTCGACTAATGCTCCTATCATTTCGGATAATAAAGTTGCACCACAGAGTTCTAATCGAGGGAGAGAAACAGATTTAACTGGAGCGACACGAGACTTTGCAAACATAAGATGTGTTGTAACACATGGGCCATTTTCTTAACGAACTCCGAATGCCTTTTCGGAGACATCACAAAAAGCATGATATTGAACAGCTGCATTTGGTGAATAATTTACCCATATTGGTATACGTATTTTATTAATAAATTTATGACTTTCAATGAAATCTTTCCATATAATGAGAAGGTCAGAAGGAATTTTCTCATCCCATTCTATTTTTGTAACCATAACTGTTGCATGAACATTTTGGCAACGATAACGATAGGTGAAAGCCATCCTGCGGGATCAAAAAGTTTAGCTATCATGGAATGAACTTCTCGTTTCGTGTACGAAGATTGATCAGGAAAAGGAGACACTGTGAAGAAAAAACTATCGGAATTAGCATTCCAATGAATGCCCACAGTTTTGGTGGAGCTAACGTAGACCTATCGCTCGTTGTACGGAAAAAAAAAACGAGAACGCTCGTTCGATTACGGCAGTTATATTTTTTCGTTTTCACCTAACAGTACTAAATTGAAAGTTTGAGCCCGATCGGACAATATTTGACGAAATTTGAGAAATTAGCCAAAATAGAGGGAAAATGGCCCATAACTCCCCAGAAGTCACACCTACGGACATATAATGTATGGCCGACCCCCATTATTCCCCGCCCAACAATTTCTTCAAGCAAACCTACCCCCTATCTCCCCTCCTTAAGGGAGCTCCCATACAAAAGTACCATTTTTATAAATTTTTCCCCCACCATCCTAACAGGCTACCCAGTGCCCCTAGAGAATATAAATGTATGACCGACCCCAATTAACTTTTCCCCCCTAACATTTTCTCGGAAAATATCTACCACCTATCTCCCCTCCTTAAGGGGGCTCCCATATAAAATGACCTAAATTTTTTAAAATTTCATACAAAATGACGGTAAAACCCCTCCTACAGGGATAATATGTATGACCAACCTCAATTATATTTTTATTTTACGTATTTCACCCAAACATACTTACCCCTTATGTCTTCTCCTAAGAGGGGCCCCATACAAAATAATAATACGTCGTCAAGATTTTATTGAAATCTTTAACGAACTTGACACCGCGCTCAGCAGTGTCGTTGGTTACACAGAGTTTGCGACAAAAAACAATGCCGTCAATATAGCTTTGGTTGATTTCCCAACACTCTTAAAAATATTTCCTTCTATTATAGTAGGAAACAGGTTACCTTCTATTATAAACGTAAGTTTACACACCAAATTAATTTTCAACCTAAAATGTGTAAAACTATGCATTAGATGTGATTTAAAGGAAACCTTCCCTTTGTATTTTAAACATTCATTATATAAAATTAAGCCTTTTTCCCGCAAAATTAATCATTCGTAATAATAAAATTACTAAAGGTGTGTAAAATTAGTATTTTTATAGTAAACCTAAACATTAATTGATTAAATTTACGCATTTTATGTAAATATGCATTACGCATGTGCGAAATTACACAAAAATTACCTTTTACAATTTTTTGGCACAAAAGTACACATATTTTGGGGTAAATTTACATTATTTATAAACGCAATTTTACTTCCATTTTTAAGAGTGAATTAGAAGGATTTTCTTTCAAAAATTCATGTGATCATTTGAAGCGATCAAAAAAATTCATAGAGTGTATGGACACAAAATCACTTAGTTTAGACTCTAACAGATCTCGTGGATTTGTGAAAGTGCGATTGTAAGTTAATTTGACTTTTGGTTCTGTAGAGTTCAACCGGTCAACCATATTCAGTTTGTCTTCAAATGAAACTTCTTTGTCGAAGAATGCCAGAGCAATAGTATCCACGCTTAAATACCACAAGTGATGACTGATTTTTTTGAGCAAAGCTTGTGAAATCACTGATTCAATCGAACCATAATCGACAACTTTCTGTATGAATTTTAATGTTTGATACGGAGCTTGAATAGAACATGTAGAAATATACCACTCCTTAATATAAAGTCGCACCAAACAGATGCAAATGTCACGCAAAGCCGTCAGCTCTTTTGCAGTCAATCTAAAAGCATCTCTAAACAGAAATATTTTTAAACAATAGATTGCCTTCGCCATCCAACGAGCATTACTCGTGGGCCCTGGAACTCGAAATCTATACCCATCTTTTCCTAAAAATATCAACGCTAGTTCAAGAAATTCTTGATAATCTTTTCGGGAATGTTGCAAGGTCAATTGGAATTCACAAAATTGTTCAAATTCACAAACTTCCTCATTGCTGAATGCCGAAACGATAACGTCGTCATAAAATCCATTTTTGTATTTAGATTCATCAATGTCTTTCCATGCGGTGGCAAATCGTTCAAATTTTGCAACCTGTGGTGCGCTACTGGAGGAAAATTTCGATTCAAATATAGTACGCAAATAAATCTCATGAATGTGATGAGCGCATGGAAAATTTATCAGTTTCCAGGTGAACCGTTTTTGCAAAGCGGCACAGGAGGCGCCTGTTTTTGTGCCAGTACTACAGGATGTGGTGTCAAAACTCATACCAGCAATGCGATCGAGTAGATTCCACGAAGACAGTGTGTCGTAGACTTCATTAGCAATATTTTCACCTGTACCGGATGTTAATTTTGGAGCTCCCAAAAACTTCGATATGCCCCTGTAGCTCACAAGGATGACAATTCGTTCAACTTTTTCTTTGTCGAGAATATCAGGCAATAGTTTTCCATCCCAATGTACTATCATTGATTCATTTTCGCTCAGCTAAAAATTTCAATCAATAGAAGTATGCATTAGGCGATAATGGCGAGCAATCAATCATGCAGAATAATGAACAAGGAGAATACACGGAGAGTAATAGAGTCATGCTTTTTTCATTTAACAGAAACACTGACTAAATAACGTATCTTAATTATTTACTTAAGCGTTGAAGTCGAACATAATTGCATCGGTTTCTTTTTCTTTATTTTCTTTTCGCAGCTTATGTAGTGTTGTTCGATTGATAACCAGGTTTTCAATAGGATGACCCAACGCATCCACCACTGCAGTAATTATATGCATGGCTTTCCCACACGTCACTTGAGCATTATCCAAAGCAGAGAGAAGACGAGGTGTGATGAATTGTTTGCTGCCTCTTTTCAATGAAAGTGAAGCATTTGCAATTTTACTGGCGCATTGCTGTTTTTTTTCGCTTTCGTCGTCGCTTGCGCTACTGAAATTGGAATTCATGTCTTCGTAATTACAATCCAATTGAGCCACAGATGAAATTTCGAAACACCAAGCAAAATAAAATACGATACGAAACGTTACTACATATACAATAACCAAGCTTTAGTATGCATACCAAATTGGGAAAAAGACGCGACTTCACATTTTTGCTTTCGTTCTTGCTCCCATTGCAATCTTTCCTCTGTTCTTTGCTCACATTTATACAATTTTATGTCGACTCCAGCCATGCATCCTGGACGCCCTTTCTCTCTTTGTTTGAGCTAACAATTCATCACACCTCGTCTTCTCTCTGCTTTGGATAATGCTCAAGTGACGTGTGGGAAAGCCATGCATATAATTACTGCAGTGGTGGATGCGTTGGGTCATCCTATTGAAAACCTGGTTATCAATCGAACAACACTACATAAGCTGCGAAAAGAAAATAAAGAAAAAGAAACCGATGCAATTATGTTCGACTTCAACGCTTAAGTAAATAATTAAGATACGTTATTTAGTCAGTGTTTCTGTTAAATGAAAAAAGCATGACTCTATTACTCTCCGTGTATTCTCCTTGTTCATTATTCTGCATGATTGATTGCTCGCCATTATCGCCTAATGCATACTTCTATTGATTGAAATTTTTAGCTGAGCGAAAATGAATCAATGATAGTACATTGGGATGGAAAACTATTGCCTGATATTCTCGACAAAGAAAAAGTTGAACGAATTGTCATCCTTGTGAGCTACAGGGGCATATCGAAGTTTTTGGGAGCTCCAAAATTAACATCCGGTACAGGTGAAAATATTGCTAATGAAGTCTACGACACACTGTCTTCGTGGAATCTACTCGATCGCATTGCTGGTATGAGTTTTGACACCACATCCTGTAGTACTGGCACAAAAACAGGCGCCTCCTGTGCCGCTTTGCAAAAACGGTTCACCTGGAAACTGATAAATTTTCCATGCGCTCATCACATTCATGAGATTTATTTGCGTACTATATTTGAATCGAAATTTTCCTCCAGTAGCGCACCACAGGTTGCAAAATTTGAACGATTTGCCACCGCATGGAAAGACATTGATGAATCTAAATACAAAAATGGATTTTATGACGACGTTATCGTTTCGGCATTCAGCAATGAGGAAGTTTGTGAATTTGAACAATTTTGTGAATTCCAATTGACCTTGCAACATTCCCGAAAAGATTATCAAGAATTTCTTGAACTAGCGTTGATATTTTTAGGAAAAGATGGGTATAGATTTCGAGTTCCAGGGCCCACGAGTAATGCTCGTTGGATGGCGAAGGCAATCTATTGTTTAAAAATATTTCTGTTTAGAGATGCTTTTAGATTGACTGCAAAAGCGCTGACGGCTTTGCGTGACATTTGCATCTGTTTGGTGCGACTTTATATTAAGGAGTGGTATATTTCTACATGCTCTATTCAAGCTCCGTATCAAACATTAAAATTCATACAGAAAGTTGTCGATTATGGTTCGATTGAATCAGTGATTTCACATACTTTGCTCAAAAAAATCAGTCATCACTTGTGGTATTTAAGCGTGGATACTATTGCTCTGGCATTCTTCGACAAAGAAGTTTCATTTGAAGACAAACTGAATATGGTTGACCGGTTGAAGTCTACAGAACCAAAAGTCAAATTCACTTACAATCGCACTTTCACAAATCCACGAGATCTGTTAGAGTCTAAACTAAGTGATTTTGTGTCCATACTGTTGTGAGGCAATTGCAAGCAATGAGAAGAACAAGAAAGAAATCAGATCATAAACACCAAATTTATGTCACACGCGCATCGATTGAGCAATATCAATAAATCGAAGTAAGCAAAGCAGAGCTTAAGTAATCGAAGCGAAAACGCAAGCTGGCGTTTTGACACAAATTGCATTGGCACGCTGGCCAAAGCGCAGCACAGGTGACCAAATACCCAAATATGCTGAGTTGGATATGTGTCACAGCGCGGCACAGGTGACCTAATAAATATGCAAATATGCTGAGTTGGATATGTGTCACCAGAACCACAGCAGAAAATTAGTGACCTACGACACTGTTATGGTAGCAGCGATCAGTGAGGGCAGAGGCAGCGTTTTCACTATAAAAAATGTTGATCAATCAATGTTCTGGGAGTCTACGGTAGTCTACAGTCTGGAATCGTCGCTGCAGTCAGTCATCGTTAAACTTAATTAAGTTAAAATAATGTATAATTAAATAAGGAGTCAATAAAGACTTTAAAAGGCATTCAACGTGTTTTCTTGCAAAGGACCAGGATCAGAAGGAAAAGTCTTAACAATTGGCGCAGCCGGTCAACCGAATTACGTTTATATAGACAGTATCCTGAAAAACGCATCACGTTTATATAAATAGTATCCGAAAAGGACCTAAATAAATTAAAAGTAAGAAACTTCTTTCTGTTCTAGTAACTTTCAGAGAACCAAGCCGTAGCGAATACGAGCGGGTAACTCAATTTTGGAAGATTTTATTCACACGCGATCCATTATCTGCTAGCTAGTGTTGAGACACTTCTATCAGGCCCTGCGACATGTGTTTAATACACCAAAGGGCAGTGTGAACGCTTTGGGAGTATATCGAAAGATCTTGAGGGTCCTGCTACGTTTGTCAAAGTATATTGGATACACAAACCACGCTGGTGCGAATTTGCGGCGACAATTTTCTTTAAACGGAGTGTTTCTTAAATCGAACGTTTCTTTTGGTGCTAAATTCCAGCAGTGGATTCAATCTTTGCACACATTTATTAACAATAAGCTCATTATCTGTTTAGTTAGTGTTGAGACACTTCTGGCAGGCCCTGGGACATGTGTTTAATACACCAAAGGGTAGTGAGTGTTTTGAAAAATAAGTAAAAGCAATTTTTGAGTACTCAGCGGAATTTAAGAAGGATTTTGCTTTTGCATATTTACACGCTTGCAAATTTGCATCAAAGGACTCTTTGAATCCAAATTTTCTTTTAGTTTCTCAAGAAAAAAAAAATAAATTTTTTTTTTTTTGCATTTGAACTTAATAAGTATATAAAAATAATAATGGTGAATGCGGAACCTTCTCCGAAAAGTTAAAAGGCCGATGAACATTAAAGTTGCACAAGCAAAAATTTGTATAAATCCAAGAAGCTATGCAGACGGAGACCTCCACCTTTTTAACAACCAGTAGATGGTGAGTATGAAAATAAACTTTACAACGGGTTGACAAAACGTTCCAAGTCAAGATGTACTTAGCAATCATAAATGACTTAATTGACTCATTTGAAAGATTATGCCAAACAGGCATAGAAATTGGCACTAATGCATTTAGGGAAAAATGCAAATCGGTTGAAGGCAAATTAAGGCCAGAGCAAGAGTATTTCGTAATAGAATGCATGAAGGATAGACTAGAACCAAATTCATACATAGTTCGATGTGAAATGAAGTTCGCTAGTTTAAAGGAGTTTTGTGATGTCCTAGAAGGATTATACACTCCTGCGTTTGTAAATGAATCATACAAAGAGAATGAAAATTATGTTGACCGGGAAATTATAAGCAATAATTCTATAAATGAGCATGTTATAACAGAAACAGATAAAACAATAGAAGTTCAGAACTTAGAACCAATGGACGATCTCAGCCTCTCAAATCTATGTGATCTAATAATAGAAAAATACGGAAATATGGAATGTGGATTTGGTAATGCGTTAGAAGACAAAGTAGATGAAAGTATTGAATGTACTTCATATGCAAGAAATTTTAAAACACCTTCCGAGGAAGGTACTTATGATAAAATTACCTGTGAAGAAGTGATAAGAAGTAAATCACTAGTGAACCAAGGGAAGTCACATTTCAGCCAAAAGAAGTCTTCGCAGAAAAAATGTCGACTTAATCAAAGTTTAGCTATCCGTCATAACGTACCAATATCAAGACAGCAGGTGTGCGCCCGTAAGTACAAAGTGTTACCAATAACAGCAGACAGTCTATCGAAGAAAATAGCTTCTAATTGTTCAACTAGACCTAGATTCCTTGGTATAACGAATCCTATAGCGAAGTCAGTTGGGTTAAAGCAGCTTCAAGGGAAGCTCAAAAGAATAACGCACAAAGCGAAGAAAATAAGGCAAGTGCACTACAAAAAAGTATCACAACACAGGAAAGTATTGCAAACACTAAGAAATAAGAAGAAGCCAAAGCTTAAACCCCCGAAACATAAGAAGTAATAATTACTCTGAGTTAGCAACGAAAGCGGTCGTGCTATGTCTGCGCTGTGTAACGTCTGTAAGCGCGTGAATTGCGAATTAACGTGTAATAATTGTAAAGTTTGTTTTCATTTGTCTTGTGCTGGAATTAATGAAAACTTGCTAGAAATCTTTAATAACAATCATAATATTGTGTTTAATTGCAATGACTGTGTTAATAATGGTTTGGTTGCTTCGGTTTTGGCTTTGGCCGTTGAGCTTCAAAAACTTAATCAATCGTTCTCTCAATTATGTGTAAAGTTGGGAGTTTACAATGTGCCAACTGCATCGTTTGATACTCAATCTTTGATCGGAGCAAATTCTTCGTGTACGAAGTCACCAATTGTCTCTTCTGCTGCACAAAACTGTAAATCAGGCAGCAGTAATGTAATGGTTACGCGCTGAAAAGCAAAGGTTAGTGAACCTGTGCGTCTCTCTAAAGCCAAATCTCAGTCTTCAGCCTCGCTCACTAAAAGTCTAAATAATGTTAATTTAATTCGTCGGCCAAGTATTGGATCGGCTCCTCGCAGTAATCCGACTACTCCCACGACTAAAGCCGACGCATCTATCGTTAAAAATACTTCTCTCTTTCAAAACATTGTTGCTAATAGTATTGCTGATAACCAATTGCAAATTGGTTCTGCTTCTCTTAATGCTGAATCAACTACTACTACTGTTCCCGCTGCTGTTCCAGCGGTGGTTTCGACTGAGAATGCAAATGAAAGTGAAAATGAAAATAACTCTCTGTGGACAGAGGTTGTAAACAGAAAGAGAAATCGTGCTTTTGTTGTTGGCTCTAATGTGAGTTCTGAGCTTTGTGTTGTTGCTCGTAAAAAGTGGCTACACTTATCATCGTTTTCGCCGTCAGTGACTGAAGAGAACATAGTGAGCTATGTTGTTAAACATACAAAAATCGATCGAACTCTTCTCTCCTGCTATAAGCTTATCAAGAAAGATACATCGTTGGAATCTATAAAGAGAGTGAATTTTAAGCTCGGAGTAACTGCTTCATCATATAATGAGCTTTTAGTTTCGTCACTTTGGCCTGCGGAAGTCAGAGTCCGCGCTTTTCGTTTTTTTCAAAAAGAAAGCGAGCCGCAAATGATATCTTAACGTATAATAATGTAAATCACATAAATTCTACTCTCAATAGTCTTTCACCTGTAAGATCTGTTAATAATTGATTTGTTGACAGTAGAAGTAATAATAATATTTTTGGTTCACTAAAGATTTTTTATCAAAATGTTGCTGGTATGCGAACTAAATCTAATTTAATTTATAACTTAACAACTAATTCGGAATTTGATGTTATAGTTATTACTGAAACTTGGCTAAATGAAAACTTCTATAATGAAGAGTTTTTTGATTCTAATATCTATAATATTTTTCGAAAGGATCGTGATTATATAAAAACTGGTTGCATTAGGGGGGGTGGGGTCATTATTGCAGTTAAACTCACTCTTTCCGCATCTCTTATTTCGCTGGAAATTAATGATTCTCTATTAGATCAACTTTGTGTAGCTGTTCATTCTCAAATGGGTTCTTTGTTCCTATTGGCATCTTACATTCCTCCAAACAGCTCGTTTGAGTTATATAAAGCGCATATTGATAATATTCATTTTGTGGCTAATAACAAAAGTGGAAATGATCATGTGTGTGTGGTTGGGGATTTTAACCTGAGCAAATTGGTATGGAATCTCACACGAGTTGGCATGAGGCTTACTCCTTTTAATGCAACTAGTGATATAGAACTATATTTAATTGATCGCTTATCTGATGTTGATCTCCTACAAATAAACAGTTCATTTAATAAGTTACGCAGGCTGCTTGATTTAGTTTTTATTAGTAATAATGTAAACTATAATGTAATTGAAACTCCGTTTGCTATTTCCGCAGAGAGTTTACACCATTTACCGTTGTCAATTTCTCTTGAATTTTATGACTTCTTACCTCTTAAAATCGAAAACGTAACTCCTATTTCCTATGATTATAAGAATTGTAATTTTGATGAATTGAATATGCGAATCAATCCAATTCCAATAGCGTTGATTGGGATTCGGAATTTAAATATTTACGCACTGATACTGCTTTCTATTGTTTGAAGTCTAAGCTGACGAGCTTTTTTAATGATTTAATCCCTTGTATTTCTTATAAGAAATATAGCACACCTTGGTCTACTCCGGGGTTGAGAAAGCTGAAAAATTTTAGGAATTAATTTCATAAAATGTATCTTGCTACTGGTAATGCTGAATCATTCATTAAATACAGGCATTATATGCGTGAATTTAATTTCTTAGATAAATATCTGTTCAGAAACTATATATAAAAATTTGAAGCTAATATAAAATCAAACCCTTAAGAGTTTTGGCGTTATGTCAATTCAAGAAAAAAGAGTTCAAGCATCCCTAAAAAGATGTTTCTAAATGATGTTTCCTCGCATTCAGCAATTGAATCATCTAACTTATTTGCAAAATTTTTCAAATCAAATTTCGAGCCTGCCGTTGATTTGTGCTTTGATGAGACTGCCTCTTTATCCAGTTTGAACTTCGGATCTTTAGTCTTGACTGAAGAGGTAATATTATCAGGCATCATTAAAATGAAATCCTCCACTAAACTGGATGTCGATGGATTTTCCGGTATTCTACTAAAAAGTTGTGCCACCTCTGTAGCTCTGCCTTTGAAATTAATTTTTAACAAGTCCTTGGAATCGGGTAATTTTATCGATGATTGGAAAAAAGCATTTATAACGCCTATTTTTAAATCAGGAAACAAAAATGACATTGCAAACTATAGGCCGATCTCTAAACTATCCAATATTAGCAAACTTTTTGAATCGATAGTGAAAGACAGAATGTATTTCGCTGTAAAAAGCTATATCTCGCCGGATCAACACTGTTTTATTTCGGGTAGATCAACTCTAACGAATCTAACGATTTTTTCTGAGTATTGTATCTCTGCTTTTTCTCAAGGCTCTCAAGTTGACGTTATTTATACTGATTTTTCGAAGGCATTTGACAAGGTGGCTCATTCTGTATTAGTAAAAAAAACTGGCTGCATTTGGATTTCATTCCAATTTCCTAAAGTGGCTTAAATCCTATCTTTTAAATCGTATATCCTTGGTATCCATTGATGGTGTACAATCTAATCCCTTTGTGGCAACATCCGGTGTGCCACAAGGCAGTATTTTGGGACCGTTGCTATTCATTATTTTCGTAAATGATATAACTAGTGTCATTTTATTCTCTCGTTGCTTGCTTTTCGCTGACGACTTAAAAATCTTTAAAAAAATTGATACTGTGGCTGACCTCTTAAGCTTTTAGTCGGATATTGACTCACTATTAAATTGGTGTGAGAAAAATCACTTGTATCTAAATTTTGAAAATTGTGTATGTGCCACTTATTCTAAGTCGGATAACACTTTTCATTCCTCTTACGCCCTGAGAGAATCCCCTCTTATTAAAGTGGATGTGGTTAAAGATTTGGGAGTATTCTTCGATAGAAAGTTCACCTTTATTCAACACATCAACTATATTGTTCCGAAATCGTATGCAATGCTGGCCTTTATTCGAAGAAATTCAACAAATTTCTTGGACCCATATACTCTAAAAACGCTGTATGTTTCTCTTGTCCGTTCCAAATTAGAGTATGCGTCTATTGTTTGGAACCCATTCTATAGTTCACATATTTCTCGTTTGGAACGTGTTCAAAAAGTATTCACGCGGTTCGCTTTACGTCACCTACATTTTGGTGATCAACTTCCACCGTATTACGTGCTGAAATTTTTGCTTTAAAATTTAAATTGAACGTTATTTCTTTTGTTTCTTTCATTTTTTTTTTTGTTGTTTTCCTTTTTATTTACATTGACCAAGTTCTTTTAGTTTCATTTGTACTGGTTAGTAATTTTGTTAATATTGCCATAACCGAGCTATTGTACTTTCCAGAAGTGCTGAATTATTATTTTTAGTAGGTTTTTAATAGTTGGGTCGAAATGCTTAGGTTGCTGAAAATGCCGCCCTTTAAGTTCTTAAATTTAAAATTTTCGTCATTCGTTCGGCAACTTCTGGAAAGAACATTCAACAATTAAGTTATCTTTCCCCTTCCCCCTTTTAAAACATGGTGAGTGTTAGTATATGACAATTACATATAAAGGATTTAACTGTGGATATTTACAAATGAGAAACCTCAGTACCATTAAACGCATCAAACTGACCTGACTTTCCTTCAAGTAAAGCCGTGGAGGGGCTGTGGATGAGTGCTGTAGAAAGACAAACCTGGAAATAAAACTTAGATTTGATTTTAGTAAGACCTGCGGTAAAATTAAGAATTTTTATAAGATATGTTTAAACTCCTACCCCATATCTCTACAGAAGTAAAAGAAAAGATTCGACAAAAACGCCGAGCTCAACAACGATGGCGCACAACGAGGCACCCAGTAGACAAAGCTGAGGTAAACAGAATAACAAGGGAAATAAAAACGATCTTAAAAAATGATAAAAATTCTGCAATGGAAAGTATGCTACGCAACCTAGACATCACTCATCATACAAACTACTCACTATGGAAAGTCTGCAAGAAAATAAATAAAAGCGTTGACCACTCCCCCCCACTTCGATCACTCGAAAACTCTTGGGCCAGATCTGATCTTGAAAAGGCTTCAGTATTCGCCTCTCATTTGAGTTCTACCTTCAAGCCAAATAACATGGCAAACCAAGAACTTTTCGACGATGAAGTTCAAAGATATTTGTTGGAATGTCACCAGTTGGATCTACCAATCAGAAAACTTACGAGGAATGAAATCTGTAGAACAATAGAAAAATTAAAGATATCAAAAGCACCGTTTAATTGATCGCTTATCTGATGTTGATCTCCTACAAATAAACAGTTCATTTAATAAGTTACGCAGGCTGCTTGATTTAGTTTTTATTAGTAATAATGTAAACTATAATGTAATTGAAACTCCGTTTGCTATTTCCGCAGAGAGTTTACACCATTTACCGTTGTCAATTTCTCTTGAATTTTATGACTTCTTACCTCTTAAAATCGAAAACGTAACTCCTATTTCCTATGATTATAAGAATTGTAATTTTGATGAATTGAATATGCGAATCAATCCAATTCCAATAGCGTTGATTGGGATTCGGAATTTAAATATTTACGCACTGATACTGCTTTCTATTGTTTGAAGTCTAAGCTGACGAGCTTTTTTAATGATTTAATCCCTTGTATTTCTTATAAGAAATATAGCACACCTTGGTCTACTCCGGGGTTGAGAAAGCTGAAAAATTTTAGGAATTAATTTCATAAAAAGTATCTTGCTACTGGTAATGCTGAATCATTCATTAAATACAGGCATTATATGCGTGAATTTAATTTCTTAGATAAATATCTGTTCAGAAACTATATATAAAAATTTGAAGCTAATATAAAATCAAACCCTTAAGAGTTTTGGCGTTATGTCAATTCAAGAAAAAAGAGTTCAAGCATCCCTAAAAAGATGTTTCTAAATGATGTTTCCTCGCATTCAGCAATTGAATCATCTAACTTATTTGCAAAATTTTTCAAATCAAATTTCGAGCCTGCCGTTGATTTGTGCTTTGATGAGACTGCCTCTTTATCCAGTTTGAACTTCGGATCTTTAGTCTTGACTGAAGAGGTAATATTATCAGGCATCATTAAAATGAAATCCTCCACTAAACTGGATGTCGATGGATTTTCCGGTATTCTACTAAAAAGTTGTGCCACCTCTGTAGCTCTGCCTTTGAAATTAATTTTTAACAAGTCCTTGGAATCGGGTAATTTTATCGATGATTGGAAAAAAGCATTTATAACGCCTATTTTTAAATCAGGAAACAAAAATGACATTGCAAACTATAGGCCGATCTCTAAACTATCCAATATTAGCAAACTTTTTGAATCGATAGTGAAAGACAGAATGTATTTCGCTGTAAAAAGCTATATCTCGCCGGATCAACACTGTTTTATTTCGGGTAGATCAACTCTAACGAATCTAACGATTTTTTCTGAGTATTGTATCTCTGCTTTTTCTCAAGGCTCTCAAGTTGACGTTATTTATACTGATTTTTCGAAGGCATTTGACAAGGTGGCTCATTCTGTATTAGTAAAAAAACTGGCTGCATTTGGATTTCATTCCAATTTCCTAAAGTGGCTTAAATCCTATCTTTTAAATCGTATATCCTTGGTATCCATTGATGGTGTACAATCTAATCCCTTTGTGGCAACATCCGGTGTGCCACAAGGCAGTATTTTGGGACCGTTGCTATTCATTATTTTCGTAAATGATATAACTAGTGTCATTTTATTCTCTCGTTGCTTGCTTTTCGCTGACGACTTAAAAATCTTTAAAAAAATTGATACTGTGGCTGACCTCTTAAGCTTTTAGTCGGATATTGACTCACTATTAAATTGGTGTGAGAAAAATCACTTGTATCTAAATTTTGAAAATTGTGTATGTGCCACTTATTCTAAGTCGGATAACACTTTTCATTCCTCTTACGCCCTGAGAGAATCCCCTCTTATTAAAGTGGATGTGGTTAAAGATTTGGGAGTATTCTTCGATAGAAAGTTCACCTTTATTCAACACATCAACTATATTGTTCCGAAATCGTATGCAATGCTGGCCTTTATTCGAAGAAATTCAACAAATTTCTTGGACCCATATACTCTAAAAACGCTGTATGTTTCTCTTGTCCGTTCCAAATTAGAGTATGCGTCTATTGTTTGGAACCCATTCTATAGTTCACATATTTCTCGTTTGGAACGTGTTCAAAAAGTATTCACGCGGTTCGCTTTACGTCACCTACATTTTGGTGATCAACTTCCACCGTATTACGTGCTGAAATTTTTGCTTTAAAATTTAAATTGAACGTTATTTCTTTTGTTTCTTTCATTTTTTTTTTGTTGTTTTCCTTTTTATTTACATTGACCAAGTTCTTTTAGTTTCATTTGTACTGGTTAGTAATTTTGTTAATATTGCCATAACCGAGCTATTGTACTTTCCAGAAGTGCTGAATTATTATTTTTAGTAGGTTTTTAATAGTTGGGTCGAAATGCTTAGGTTGCTGAAAATGCCGCCCTTTAAGTTCTTAAATTTAAAATTTTCGTCATTCGTTCGGCAACTTCTGGAAAGAACATTCAACAATTAAGTTATCTTTCCCCTTCCCCCTTTTAAAACATGGTGAGTGTTAGTATATGACAATTACATATAAAGGATTTAACTGTGGATATTTACAAATGAGAAACCTCAGTACCATTAAACGCATCAAACTGACCTGACTTTCCTTCAAGTAAAGCCGTGGAGGGGCTGTGGATGAGTGCTGTAGAAAGACAAACCTGGAAATAAAACTTAGATTTGATTTTAGTAAGACCTGCGGTAAAATTAAGAATTTTTATAAGATATGTTTAAACTACTAGTTTCTATTCTCGAAAACAATTAATTAAATTAAATGCATTAGTGCCAATTTCTATGCCTGTTTGGCATAATCTTTCAAATGAGTCAATTAAGTCATTTATTATTGCTAAGTACATCTTGACTTGGAACGTTTTGTCAACCCGTTGTAAAGTTTATTTTCATACTCACCATCTACTGGTTGTTAAAAAGGTGGAGGTCTCCGTCTGCGTTGTTTGCTCATTGGCTTGAAGTCCTTGGAGTCAAGACGTAAAATGCTTTCGTTACTCTTTATAGCCGATATTGTTAGTGCAAGAGTAGATTGTCCTGCTTTACTCAGTCTCATTGATATCAATGTACCCGCTAGAGCCCTTAGGCATGCAGATGTTTTTTACTTGGGCCTTAGACGCACAAACTATGCAGTACATGCGCCTATTCATAGAGCTTTAACAGAATATAATTCTGTTTCCGCAAATAATGCTATTGATTTTTGCCTTCCTAAAGATAGCATAAAGGTTACTTTAAGTAATATTTTATAGTTATTTAATAATTTTCGTCTTAATAGTTTTAATTAATTTTGAATATTTATAAGTTATGTAATTAATATTAATAAGTCTGAAAGAATTTGTGTTCAAAGACTAAATAAATAAATAAATAAACATATTTTGAATAAAACCGAAACTTTTAAAAAAGAATTAGATTATTTTTGTGGATTTAATAAAAAACAAATAAAGAAATTTTCAGAATACCGAAAGTCGTATTCAACAACTGCAGATTTTTCAGATGACGCATTAAATTTAGTGAAGAAAGGCATTGGGTAAAAAGATAAATGATAAAACCTTTGCGAAATAGGATAAATTAATTAAGGTTTAAAGATATTTAAAAATTTTGTTTTAACCCTCTTTATTCATGCAGAAAGAGAAAAAGTTTTTCATAAATTTAATTTAATAATTTAATTAATTGTTTTCGAGAATAGAAACTAGTAGTTTTAACATATCTTATAAAAATTCTTAATTTTACCGCAGGTCTTACTAAAATCAAATCTAAGTTTTATTTCCAGGTTTGTCTTTCTACAGCACTCATCCACAGCCCCTCCACGGCTTTACTTGAAGGAAAGTCAGGTCAGTTTGATGCGTTTAATGGTACTGAGGTTTCTCATTTGTAAATATCCACAGTTAAATCCTTTATATGTAATTGTCATATACTAACACTCACCATGTTTTAAAAGGGGGAAGGGGAAAGATAACTTAATTGTTGAATGTTCTTTCCAGAAGTTGCCGAACGAATGACGAAAATTTTAAATTTAAGAACTTAAAGGGCGGCATTTTCAGCAACCTAAGCATTTCGACCCAACTATTAAAAACCTACTAAAAATAATAATTCAGCACTTCTGGAAAGTACAATAGCTCGGTTATGGCAATATTAACAAAATTACTAACCAGTCCAAATGAAACTAAAAGAACTTGGTCAATGTAAATAAAAAGGAAAACAACAAAAAAAAAAAATGAAAGAAACAAAAGAAATAACGTTCAATTTCAATTTTAAAGCAAAAATTTCAGAAATTATTTTAATAGCCTTTAAACCAAAGTAAAATTATGTTTAAGAAAACATTTAATGAAAACTTGTATTTGGTTAAGTAATTAAGAAATAATCGGTTTAAACTTTAAAAAATATTTAAGAATATTTGTACGTCAGCTATAAGAATGTAATATCTAAGTCACATGGACATCAACAGGAACGTAATGCCGAATTTGAAATACCGACCCTAGAACGTCACATCAACTTGCAACGACATCTACATAACCATGAAGGAAGCTGACCTGCCGCACTCACGATCAACGGAAAATAAACAGCGAATTTGTAAACACCAATTCTATAAGGTCATCATGTCTCTCCCGCGACGTTCTCTTGGAAAAGGGAGGGATGTTGTGAGGCAATTGCAAGCAATGAGAAGAACAAGAAAGAAATCAGATCATAAACACCAAATTTATGTCACACGCGCATCGATTGAGCAATATCAATAAATCGAAGTAAGCAAAGCAGAGCTTAAGTAATCGAAGCGAAAACGCAAGCTGGCGTTTTGACACATATTGCATTGGCACGCTGGCCAAAGCGCAGCACAGGTGACCAAATACCCAAATATGCTGAGTTGGATATGTGTCACAGCGCGGCACAGGTGACCCAATAAATATGCAAATATGCTGAGTTGGATATGTGCCACCAGAACCACAGCAGAAAATTAGTGACCTACGACACTGTTATGGTAGCAGCGATCAGTGAGGGCAGAGGCAGCGTTTTCACTATAAGAGATGTTGATCAACCAATGTTCTGGGAGTCTACGGTAGTCTACAGTCTGAAATCGTCGCTTCAGTCAGTCATCGTTAAACTTAACTAAGTTAAAATAATGTATAATTAACACTAGAAAGGCCAAGGCAGTCAAATGACCGCAATCTGATTTTTTATTTCATGTATTTTTAAAGCCATCGCATTTAAACAATTTTCCTTTCGTGACTTTTAATATTTTAACCTTATTTACGTTATTTTGATATATTTATACTGATGGCTCAGAAAATATGTGTGACAAATTATTACCTACCTAGAAAGACCACTGCGGTCTTTTGACCGCAATGTGAAGATAATGTGTCACAGACGTGCGTACACGGCTTTAGCGAAGCTTTTTGTTCATTTAATCGCATCTAACTTCAGTGTGAAAGCTTTAAAGCTAAAAAGCTTATTTTGTAACGCCCGCATTGTTTTTCCAAGATCTCATTAAGTTTCCTTTTATCAGAGCTACATTGCAGTTTCCTCGAATTTTGAAATGTCTAAAAGGCGTTCCCTTCGTATTTCTGAAAAACTGGAGGTTCTTAGAAATATACCTGAGGAACAATCCGATTGTGAATCAACAGCAGAAGAACGACGACATTCAGACTCAGAAAGTAAAGACAGTGAGATAGAAATTGTGTCTCCTAGCGGAGTACTCTGGATCCCTGCAAACTTATCAGCGTTGGATCATCCTGGTCGTCGCTGGACCAACTTTTTTTGCAAAAAGAAATTTCAAAGGAAGCATTTTATCAGCATGGAAGCTTATAATTAATGATTCCATTTTACAGCATATTCAGAAATGTACTGAAAAAGAAGCTCATCGACAGCTTGGAGACAATAGCTGGTCACTATCACGGAATAAAATTGGAGTTTTTATAGCAATTATCTATGCTCGAGGAGCCTGTGGTGCTAAAAATATTGCTTTGAACGACCTTTGGGATAAAAACTGGGGCATTCAATTTTGTTCACAAAACATGGCACGGAATCGTTTCAAAGAAATACTGCGATTTTTGCGTTTTGATGTGCGCACAGAAAGGGCAGAGCGCACAGTGGTCTCGGCTCCATATATCGTGCGGTCAAAAATAGAAAGAGAAGTCGTAGAGCATTGAAATTCGGAAGGAGCACTTCTGGGTTCCAAATTAAGAAATTTTGAAAAAATCTTGGAAATCCGTCTGCTGCCACGCCCACCTCCCTTATAACGACACTTTCCACAATTTTTATTTTTTTACCTAGGACTTTAAAACTTGATACGCGTCTTGGATGTGTTCTTCCAAAGAAAATAAATCAATCGTAATGGGGCTGCCACGCCCACTTTAGTTTTTATACCTGCTCAAAATTGTATATTATGGCTTGCAGTTCCCACCTAGAATTTTATGAATGCTTTATATAAATTTTTAAAAAAACTTAACCTTTTTTTCAAAATATGAACTTAAACTGTCTTTATTTCAAGGATTAAATGGCTTCAACATTCCCACGGAAAATATAGTTGTCTTCAAAAATATGGAAATTTTGAACAAATGCATCTTGCTTTTGAAGTTATAACAGGTAAATAGGCAAACCTCGGCACGCGAAATCTTACTTTTATGAAAGTAGACATATAACCGATTATTTGAAAGTAAGTGAGAATATGGGATATGCCGGGACAAATGTTGTGGACCTACGGAAAGTTTGCTTTTAAACTAAAATTTCCAGAAATTTTCGTATGGACTTGCACACAAAAAACACAAGTTATGAATCGCGAAAAAAGTATCAAACATGTCAAAATAGTATAAGCATACATTCTTTTTGGAAATCCATATCACAAGAATGTTCGCAAATAAAACGATCGAGTGGAATTTGAAACTGAACAAACAATATCGACTGAATAAATTAATGACAAGCTATTTTTATGTAAGAATGCTTTAACTTTGCTAGGAGAAATGTAAGTGACAGTTTTATGAATAGATGAATTATTGATACTTTTGTGTAGATTGGTAATCGGTCCATCGTTACGGGTTACTAAATAGTGATTTTCGAAAGAAGCCGTTTTGCATTTATGGCCTACTGTGGAACCACTGTGGAGCGCTTGAAAACAGATAAATTTGCCCTTATGTCGGAAGTTTGGAATAAGTTTATTCAGAACTCTATTTTATGTTTCAAACCTGGTCAAAATCTCACTGTTGATGAGCAGCTATTTTCTACCAAAACTTGTTGTAGATTCTTGCAGCTTATGGGAAACAAACCGGACAAATTTGGAATAAAGTTCTGGCTCTGTGTTGATGTTGGCTCTAAGTACTTGTGTAATGGTTTCCCATATTTAGGGAAGAATGAAAATCGCCCAAAAAATCAAAGCTTAGGCGAGTACGTTGTTTTACAGCTAATGCATCCGTACCTAAATACTGATCGAAATGTTACAACAGATAATTTTTTCACAAGTGTAAGTTTGTGCAACCAGCTTGATTCAAAACGCACTTCGATTGTTGGCACCATGAACAGAGTACGTCTAGACGTGCCAAATACTTTAAAGTCTCTTCCACTAAGTTTATATAAAACACGCATTTACAAGTCTGAAACCTGCACTCTTACAATTTATAAAGGTAAACCATCAAAATCAGTTATGATTTTAAGTTCATGTCACACAAGCGTATTTGCTAACGCTGCAGAAGCGAAGCAGAAACCGAACACCGTGAAATTTTACAATTCCACAAAGTTTGGTGTCGACGTTATTGACCAAATGGCAAAAAAAAATAGTGTCAAAGCACCTTCTCGTCGATGGCCTGTTCAAGTTTTTTACAATATTTTGGATTTGGCAGCAATTAATTCTTGGATCTTATACAAAAAGTTGTCTGAAAAAAATATCAGCAGAAAAAACTTCATTTTGAGCTTGGCAGCAGAGTTGGTTACACAGGAGACTCATGACCAGATGACACCTTCCACTTCTCAGAACAAAAACGAGATACCGTCAAAGACTGAAAAGGAACAAACTAGAAAGAGGAAACAGTGTTTTGTCAAAAAATGTAGAAACATAACCTGTAATCACTGCGATTCCTGTAAAAAGCCTTTGTGTGGCTCTTGTAACGTGAGCAAAGCTTTCAGATGTCAAGAGTGTGCTTTAAAATTTTTTTAAAAGTTTACATTTTTTTGCTTAATCTTGCACTAAATTTTTTCTTTTGTTTTGTTCCTTTATTTTAAGTGTAAATAAAACGCAAATATCAAAACATTCTATATAAAATATTACATTAATCCTCACTGCGGTCATATGACCGCTCCTGGTCTTTCAAGATAGTTCAAAATTTCGGCCTTTCTAGTGTTAAATAAGGAGTCAATAAAGACTTTAAAAGGCATTCAACGCGTTTTCTTGGAAAGGACCAGGATCAGAAGGAAAAGTCTTAACAATACACTCTATAAATTTTTTTGATCGCTTCATATTATCACATGAATTTTTGAAAGAAAATCCTTCTAATTCACTCTAAAAAAATGGAAGTAAAATTGCGTTTATAAATAATGTAAATTTACCCCAAAGTATGTGTACTTTTGTGCCAAAAAACTGTAAAAGGTAATTTTTGTGTAATTTCGCACATGCGTAATGCATATTTACATAAAATGCGTAAATTTAATCAATTAATGTTTAGGTTTACTATAAAAATACTAATTTTACACACCTTTAGTAATTTTATTATTACGAATGATTAATTTTGCGGGACAAAGGCTTAATTTTATATAATGAATGTTTAAAATACAAAGGGAAGGTTTCCTTTAAATCACATCTAATGCATAGTTTTACACATTTTAGGTTGAAAATTAATTTGGTGTGTAAACTTACGTTTATAATAGAAGGTAACCTGTTTCCTACTATAATAGAAGGAAATATTTTTAAGAGTGTTGGGAAACCAACCAAAGCTATATTGACGGCATTGTTTTTTGTCGCAAACTCTGTGTAACCAACGACACTGCTGAGCGCGGTGTCAAGTTCGTTAAAGATATCAATAAAATCTTGACGATCGATGAACAGGAAAGTCAGTTTATGCTTCAAACTGTTGAAGCATACCGCAAAAAATACCTAACCCATACGAAATCGGAACAAATTTAAATAACAATATGATGTATTTTCGATATTTTGTGACTGATTTTTATATTCTATATCTCAAATCAAAGGTAAAATAGATATTGAGTTAATTACATTCAAATTAGAACAAAATATTTCAAATGACTTTAATCGTAACTTACTTGAATAAAACGTATTATTATTTTGTATTAGGGCCCCTCTTAGGAGAAGACATAAGCGGTAAGTATGTTTGGGTGAAATACGTAAAATAAAAAAATAATTGGGGTTGGTCATACATATTATCCCTGTAGGAGGGGTTTTACTGTCATTTTGTATGAAATTTTGAAAAATTTAGGTCATTTTATATGGGAGCCCCCTTAAGGAGGGGAGATAGGTGGTAGATATTTTCCGAGAAAATGTTAGGGGGAAAAGTTAATGGGGGTCGGTCATACATTTATATTCTCTAGGGGCACTGTGGAGCCTGTTAGGATGGTGGATGGGAAAATGTATAACAATGGTACTTTTGTATGGGAGCTCGCTTAAGGAGGGGAGATACGGGGTAGGTTTGTTCCAAAAAATTGTTGGGCGGGGAAAAATAATGGGGGTCGGCGATACATTATATGTCCGTAGGAGTGACTTCTGGGGAGTTATGGGCCATTTCCTCTCTATTTTGGCTAATTTACCAAACTTCAACCCGTTTCCGCGATCATCAAATATTGTCCGATCGAGCTCAAACTTTCAATTTAGTACTGTTAGGTAAAAACGAAATAATATAATTGCCGTAATAGACAAAACTCCCGATTTCGATCTGACCGACCGGTCTAAGCAACAGTCTTCGATTTTTAGAAAATCTTTATTCAATAAATCTGTCACTGGGAGTGCATTCAAAATTTCTTTACAATTCGATGTCCATTTTCTCATATTGAACCCAACCGAATTAGTCGCCTGAATAAGTTGTTTTAAAGCTTCGAGAGTGTCTTTTACAGTATGTGCCCCTGCAAATGAATCATCGACATACATCATGTTTTTCAAAATATTTGAAGCTAAGGGCAGAGAATGTTCAACATCATTGGCCAATTGAATGAGAGCACGAATTGCCAAGTAAGGCGCACAATTAACTCCAAAAGTAACTGTTTTCAGTTCGAACTCTTCCAAGGGATCTGAGGGTGATTTACGACAAATAATCCGCTGAAAGGGAGTGTGTGAGTCATTTTCTCGTATTTGACGATACATTTTTTCTAAATCGCCATTAAAAACGTAGCGGAAGAATCGCCATTTCACAATTAAAATAGTAAGATCTTGCTGAAGGGATGGACCCACATGCAGAATGTCGTTAAGACTTTTGCCGTTGGTCGACTTGCATGAAGCGTTGAACACGACACGCACCTTTGTCGTCGTGCTTTCTGGCTTAAATACTGCATGATGCGGCATATAGTAATGGGGAATTTGATCAGGAATGGCGACCTTTTCAATATGCCCTAATTCAAGATATTCCATTATAACTTTATCATATTGCATCTTCAACTCGGGAGATTTCATTAACCAAAGTTCGCTACGCAAAAATTGTCGCTTAACAATTTCTTTCGACGCCCCTATGCTGTTGGGAAAAGTTTTGAATGGAAGTTGACCAACAAAACGGCCATCAGCAGCGCGGGAAGTGGTGTTGACAAACAGATTTTCACATGTTTTTTCTTCTTCAGTTATAAATTTATTTTTCGGAAGATCCTCAATTTCCCAAAATCGAGTCATTTTTTTTATCCAATGAGAGTTCATTAATGGAAGACAGAAACACTCGGATATTATTAGACGCTTTGAGATAACCGGCCCGAACAATATATATCCAAACACTGTGTTTTTTAAGCCATTAGAGAGCCACACGCATTTTTCCTATGTTAATACCATTGAAAAAGACTCTAGCCTTTTAATTAAATAAAATAAAACAGATAGTTTCGGGTGCGGCAATGCGCTTAGGGTCTCGGACAACAACTGAGCCCTTTCGATCTTTCTTCTAAGTTTCTCTTTTCTTCTTACAATGTGTTCGAGTACATTTCACGACTTATGAGTGTAACAACAATTTGAGTGGAAAATTACATTTCATTTTGAGTTACATTTCTCTTTCTTAATTTACTCTTAAATAGAAAGGGTTGCCATCGTAGACATCCCGCCGGCCTTGCAGGTACTGCAATGGGTTTCAGGGTCCACGAGTCCTGATAGATTCAACCGGACCGGTGATGAGTTTTCCACGCCGGCAAAATAGGGATCTGTAAAGAAACCATCGAAAAAAGAGAATTAGTGTAACACCGAGGTGTGGGTTAAGAGTAAATTGGGTGCATCAGATGCAATGAACTTTTTAAATGTTGCAGTTAAAAAGTGGTGCGTGAAAGGCAATTGTAAGAGAGAAATTAAAGAGTTGGGTATGTGTTTGAAATATCAAATAGGGCATAAGTTGTCCAAATTTGGGTGCATAAAATGCGTGCTCATTGGGTTCAGAGCATTGGGGCTATAAGGGTTAAAGTAAGAAGAGTTCCCTTACTATTTGTCAAAAATCTAAGTTGTGGGTTTTGGTTCAAATAATGAAGTTTCCACACAGTGAGCGCAGGGGTGTCACTCGAAGTAAAATCTACTCAGTGACTCCATTTTGAGCCAATAATGTGCCACTCAGATTTATCTTACTCCTTTCAGTCAAACATGGGATGCCTTTTATGGATTGACAAATGGATTTCCAGGCCTATCAATTTTAAACAACCAATAAGGGTTTTACTCTTTATTCAAATTTACAAATGCGTTACTTCTTCGCGTATCTTTTAAAAGTTTTAATTAGTTTTGAAACATAAGCGATAACAAATTAAGCTCTCAAGAAAATAGGGAAAAAAATCGAGATTTTAACCAAGAAGGTAAAATAAGAAAGAAAAAGGAATTAAACTTTGAAAACGCCCGACTTTTAAACAATGGAACTGGGAACGTTTATTTCCCCACTCGCTTTTTATATACCGTACGGTCGCAAGGTGGTCACCCTGCCCCTCGATCCCTCAAGTTTTTTTTTTTCCAAGTTTCGGGCCAGCTTATTGGGTGTTCAATTGGTGGTTACTCATAGTTACATTTCCATCTTTTGAAGGTTCCTCGTGACACCCGGCCGCAGTTTCTGGGTAGGGTCCCGACGATGACACCACGTGTTTTCAGGGTGGATTTTTAGAACCATTTCCCATGGAACCGAGTGGGTGTAATTGGGACCCAAAACTTTTAAATTTTGGTTTTAGTGTTCGAAGGTTGGGGAGGGAAATTGGTTGGGATTTGACCCCAAAGCAAATGATTGGTGTTAAATCGTGTCTGCAGGCATGGGGCAAATAAGGTTAAATTAAGAAGATTCCATAGGCATCTAAGTTTGTCTTGAATTTCAACCCGGGTTTATATTTCAGTACTCTTTTGACCATAAGTCCCACTCCGATTTTCCTCGGGTGGGTTGAACGCCACATATTACGTCATGTTTAGATGCGGTTGGGAAATATACGCACGCTATGCGAAATATTTTTTCCGTGCTTTTAAAATTGGTGCCGTTATCCAAATTTTCTTTGGTATCCCCGTTCATAAAGTTTGGTGCAATTAAGCTGATGGGTCAAGGAATGGGTAATCAATTGAATCGAGGGATGGCATGTAAAGATCCACCCCAATCTTTTGGGGTCCAACTGTGGGAAAGGGCCAAAAAATGAGCAACTTTGGATATGAAGTTTTTATTGGTTAATATTGTGCACAAAGGTTTTTTTCGTGTAGGAATAACTAGAAGGCGTTACCGTTTTTGGCAAAATTATAATTTCTTTGGCAAGCCAGCGAAATCTTATACCCCTTTTATAAAATTTGGGTTGTTAACAATTTTTTGTTTCTTTTTACCGCCTTAAAGGATATTCCACCAAACCCATCTTTGGCCTCCGGAAGAAAGAAATTTTGTTTTCAAAACGAGTATTCCACGTGATTTTTTGATACGGGGGTATTTTCATATAAAGTAGAAAATTTGCCAAGCCGAAAATCCCCAGTTTAAAAGTATGCCAATTGGCTGAAGGTTTTGCGTATTTGTGCCAACATCCGACTTAGGCCGGCTTCCTCCCGTTTAAGCTCCAAGTTGTTTCTTTAAAGGAATTGGGGCCTTGAACCAACGGAAATCGTTGTTCAGAATCTTTCGGCTAGGGTACATTTTGCTTTATGGAAATGCCATTGGTTTTGCTGGTTTTTTTTACCAACGGGAACATGACAATTTGATTTGGGATGAAGCCATTTAAAATTTTGGTCTTATCGGACTCCCTATTTTAATGGGGTTAATCCGTTAAATTATTCCGGAACGTTCAGGTAAATGGTATTAAGTGGTTTTAAAAATTTATTTTGGAGCGCAAGGGGTGTCGAATGAGAAGAAGAAATTATTGCTGAATTTTCCGCGTAACAAATATGTATGTATTTAGTTCTTTGGTGCGCTTACCGTGGGTTGCTATGAAAATTTTGTTATGTTTGTTTCCGGCACCTTCTGAATAATTCTCATTATACACCCCAATATTAGATCACCAATCTTTTGGAGTAGGTTTTTTTTATATTACAAATAAAATTAAAAATAGAACTTCAAATTTTTTGTAGGGGACCTGTTATTTTCGCTTGTTTGCGAAAAGGAAAAAGACAAACCCCAAACAAAATAGGTGGCATTTCAATGGTTCTGTGCGTTGGTCCTCCTTTTTTTTTTGTGGATTAAATTAATTTAATTTTCAGCCTGGGTTTTTAGGTTTCCGGGAAACTTCAGGGGGTCGGGCTTCATAAGTCTGCTAAGGGAGGTTTTGTGGCCTTTCTGCCCAGGATTTTTTCTTTGGTTGTTCCGAATAATGTGGTTAGCGCGCGTTTAGAAATTAAGTGGTATTCTAACACGGGTTTTTTTTTTATTCCTCACTCCTAAAAAGCTCAAGCAGTTCCCTCTTGCCCCTATTTAAAATTTCCCAATGTCGGCGCAATGCGCTTGCCGGCAAAAGACGATAGTTTCCTAAGGGTCAATAATCAGGCCATGAGGAAAAATTTGGGTGAAATCCTTTCATTTTGGCTCCCAACCAGGAAAGGTTTGGCTTGTTTGGGTTGATTGGTAAAATCGGAAGGTACCATTTCGTCTTTTCAAATTTTTCGCAGTTTTCGAGTATTTTTTAACAGAATTTATTTCTCCAGTTTGCCCTCCTGGCTAATTTTTTTTAAATTTAGGTGCAACCATGATGATATGGTTGAAAAGTTCCTATCTCCTTTGTACCTTTTTCCTGGAAATATTTTGAACCGTTCTTGGAAGCTTGAATTTCCAGGGCGTCATCCTCCTTTGAGAGAAAGTTTTATTCCGATTCCAGTTGAAGTTTTTGGACTGTCATTGATTGTGACGCCCTCCATTTTTAAAAGTAGTTTTCCTTAACTATATTTACAACCTTGCACCCCAATAAACTTTTTTGAAATTGGTTGATCTGTGAACCTTGCGGCCGAATGGATCGAGTTCCATTACGTATAGGAGAGGCTTACTTCAGGATGTTTTAGGGCATCCCTTAAATACTCCTTTTTAGGTTAGCTCCGTTGCAAATACCTTTCCGGCGGTCGAGTCATTCGAACATATATTAATTTTTCCGTTGGGCGTTTTCTCTTTTAAGGCCCGTGGTCGTAGATTGCTCAACGGACTTGTCCAACTCAAAGGGTCCTCCTCCAGAAAATTTTAGCAAAGTTTCTTGTCCCAAGATGACGAATCCCTTTCAGGTGATATTAAATTTACTGGCAAGGGTTTAACGGCAAATCGAAAAGTCCCTTCCAAGCTTCGATTCACCTTTTCGGCCCATTTGAAACGCTGATGTTTTGAATCTCCTCGCATGCCAGGGGGGGTCAGCTTGATTTTACGGTCACTCCTTGCGCTAAAAACTTTGCCGTGAATTTTAACAATAACGAAAATTTTGTTACTTCCACCCTCCTCTCCGTTGGTCCTGTTGAAATCGCCATTTCGCAAGTTAGTTGCCTTTAATATACGCAACGCTGTGGTTATTTTCTGCATGGTTCCTTACGTTTTTCTTCGTGGCGGCCGGTGTAATAGTTGGGAGCTTAGCTAGTGCATATAACCATTGTGAAAGTTATTAAAGCCAACCCCTTTTGGCTGCCGCCCTCCACTTTTAGTGCGTCGGCACTTGTAAGCCCTTAACTAAATTGGGTTGCAAATGTCATGAAGCTTACAGCTTCCTGGTGGCGCAAATGTTCTTGCGGCAAGTCCAAATTCTATAGTTTCTAGGTCTTTAGGTTGGCATTTGGGGTTTTACCATTTTCCCGTAAGCTTCCCTCCGAAAACCTCTTCTTTGGTGCCTCGGGAAAGAGGAATTGTTTCTTTTCGAATCTCACGTGCCTTACCCTTTAGCTTCTTGTAGTTGATCAATTCTCAGTTTGAAAATTCCCACGCTCGTTTGTTTTCGTGCGCAATATAGGCGGCCCTCTTCCGGATTCCTAAAAGCGGGAAGTCTTTTCAGATCGCCTTGCAGCGATTTGGCAGATTGGTCTGTGCATTTTGTTTGATGCAAATTAGTTGGTCAATAATTACCAGAATCGATTGCGCAGTTTTCTATTTACGGCAAAACGTTTGTCGCAAAAGCCCTCCTGATTTTAATTGTAATTGAATTTGTTTTAAAAGCTTTGCAGTCCACGTTGTTTCATTGAGCTTTGGTTTTAGTGCTTAACCCCCGATTTGAAAAGAATTTTTAAGCTCTTGCGTTTACGCTTTTTCTTTCTGTTTGCAGCGACGGATATTCTGCTCTCTGTTGAAGGTTGTTTCCAATTCTGAATAATTCATCAGTTATACAGTCGTCCCAACCTATTCCAGATCACCAGATCTTTTGGAGTAGGATTTTGAGTTTTATAGTGTAGCACGAGATGAATCCCAATGGGTCGAAGAGCGACATGAGAATTTGCAGAAGCTCTGGTTTTGTAGGGACGACCGTGCTCTCCATGTTTCGCTTAAGTCTTGCGAATCTGTAATGGTAGTTAAAGAGATCAGTATCAGGCTCCCAATACATACCTAATATTTTTTCGGCTGCGCTGATTTCGAATGGCTTCTGTGCTGCTTGGTCCTCCATTGAGCTGATTTGCAATTTCTGTGCATTGAGACCCACTTGCGAATGTTGAATTTTGCAGCCTGGTGAATTCTTTTCACGTCGTTTGCCAGGTGAAGAGCTTCATGGGCTGAGTCGGCGCTGTCGATGAAGTCGTCGACGTAATGGGAGGTTTTGATGGCCTTTACTGCCCGAGGATACTGCTTTTTAAATAATTCCGCGTTCGCATTCCGAACGTAATGTGCGATAAATGGCGCGCAGTTTAGCCCAAATGTAAGTGCGTCCATTACGTATACATCGGGTTTTTTCTGTTGGTCATGGTCCTCACTCCATAAGAAACGCTGCACATGCACGTCCTCTCTTCGCACCCGTATCTGGTGAAACATTTCCGCAATGTCGGCGCATATAGCGACTTCGCCGATGCGAAAAGACGATAGTATGTCCATGAGAGGCGTCAATAAGTCAGGCCGAGTGAGGAGAAAATCGTTGGGTGATAATCCTTTCGATTTCGCTGCCGCGTCCCAGACCAGCCGAACACGGTTTGGCTTGTTTGGGTTGACTGTGGTGAAAATCGGAAGGTACCATTCTCGCTGCGGTGTTTCTAATAGCTCCTCTTTCGTCAGTTTTCTGACGTATCCTTTGTTAAGCAGATTATTTATTTCTCGCAGCATTTGCTCTCTCCGGCTAGGATTTTTTTTAAATTTACGGTGCAGGCAGGCCAGTCGATGATATGCCGTTGAAAAGCTGTCCGTCATCTCCTTTGTACCTTCTTTCCATGGTAAACCTACTTCGTATGTACCACCAAGTTGCTTGGAAGCATTAAGAATTTCCAGAGCGCGCTCATCCTCCTTTGAGAGAAACGTTTTAGGTTCCGATTCCAGTTCGAAGAAATTTTTGAGAGCGATGTCGAGTTGATTGTGACGCTCCTCGCAGCTAGATGTGTGTATATTTAAGTAGTTTTCCTTAACATGAGTATTTACACATCCTTGCACGGCCCAACCTAAACGTGTTTTTGAAACGATTGGTTGATGCTGTGAACCTTCGCGGACTCGTAATGGCATCGCCAGCTTCCAGTTATCTGCTCCGATGAGGATTGTAGGCTAAGCATTCAGGTATGATTTTATGGGCAGTCCCTTCAAATACTCCTATTTTGAGGTTAGCTCCTGTATGCAAATACTCTGTTCCGGCAGGTCGAGATCTTTTATGGTACGAACATCATGGAGTGTGAACTGTTTTCCGTTGAAGGCGTTTTCAATCTTTATAGAGGCCCGTCGGCTCGTAGATTCGCGTCGAATCGCGTCACTTGTTCAACGTAAACACAAGGGCTCCTCCATACCAGAAATATTTAGTTTTCTAAAGATTTCTTCGTCCACAAGAGTGACTGAATACCCTTCATCTAGGAATGCATACGTCTCAAGGATTCTGGAGCTGGCAAGGAGTTTAACAGGCAATATACGAAACAGTACGCCGTTCTGCAAGCTATGCGTATTCACCTTTTCGGCCTCATTGGTGTTAGTAAGCTGCTGATGTTTTGAATCTCCTGACGCATGCAACAGGGGGTGGTGTCGAGCGTTGCAGTTTGCTACGGTGCACTCCTTGCTGCTAAAACATTTACGCCGATGACATTTTAAGCAATAACGACAAATTTTGTTAGCTTTCACTACCTCCTCTCTTTCGTTGGTCGACATGCTTAGAAATCGATCGCATTTCGCAAGCTTGAGTTGTCCTTTACATATGACGCATACGCTGCCTGGTTCATCCTTTGCTGCATGCACGTTCACTTGAGCGTTTTTCTTCGTGGCGGCCGGTGTAACTACTGTTGAGGCAGCTTCAGCTAGTGCATATAACCAGTTGCTGAAAGTTATTAAAGCCGGATTACCACCTTTTGGCTGCATCGCCCATGCCAGCTTTTAGTGCGTCGGCAGCTTGTCCACCAGCTCCTTAACTAACATTGGGTTGCTTAAATGCTCATGAAGCTTACACGCTTCCATGGTGGCGCAAATGTTCTTGACGGCAAGTCCAAATTCTATCAGTGTCTCTAGTTTGTCTTTGAGTGTTGGCATTTGGCGCGCCTTCTCTACCATTCTCTCCACGATAAGCTCTGCCCTGCCGAAATACCTCTTCAGGGTTTGGATGACCTCGGGCACCATAGACGGAATTCAAAGTTTACTTTTCAGAATCTCACGTGCCTTACCCTTTAGACTTGCTTGTAGTCTGATCAAGTTCTCAGTATTCGAAAATCCTCCCACGCTCGTTGTGTTTTCGTAGCTGCTAATATAGAGCGGCCACTCTTCCGGATCTCCATAAAATGCGGGAAGATCTTTTGGCAGTATCTGCCTTGCAGCGATTTGAGCAGCAGTTGGTCTGTGCATTTCATGTAAGTTCGATGCGAAATTAGTTGGCTCAACTGAATTACCAGTATTATCGCATTGCGCGAGTATTTCATATTTACGTTGCAAATACGTTTGTCGCAACAAGTTCTCCTCTTCTAGCATTTCTAATTGTAATTGAATTTGTTTTAAAATGCTTTGCACGTCTTCACGTTGTTTCATTGCAGCTGTTGCGTTTTCAGTGTTCTTAACCGCGCCGATTTGAAAAGAGGGATTTTTAGAGCTCGTTGCGTTTACGCTTTTTCTTTCTGTTTGCAGCGACGGATATTCTGCTCTCTGCTGAAGGTTGTTTCCATTTGCCTTTTGTGTTAGTTAATTTGGGAAGAATAACGGGTCGTATGTTGTTGTTGCGGTACGTTTTGGAATCGCGCCACTCGCCGTTGTCGAAGCCGTTATGGGACGATTCAAGGTTATTAGGCTAGACGTCACAACTGTACTTGGCGCCTCTTCTGGTGCCTGAGTATTTACTCCAATTTGTACGTTTTGTGTTTCGTCTATTCCTGATCCCAGAGGTGGTGGTTGAGTATTAGGTTGTTTGGGCGATGATGTGCTTCTCAATATGCACCGATCACACGTCCAACTTACATCCTCCACGCTTTCGTCCACGTCGACGCAGTCGAAATGGTACCATCGATCACACGCATCGCACTGAACCATCCGATCGTTTTCTTCTTCGGTGCACTTTAGGCATATAGGTCCTTCTTGCCTCGCCATTTTAACGAGTTTTTCGCGACAATTTATTTTTATAAAAGTTTAAGCGTTTGTTGCCCCGGTCGCATCAATTTTAAACCAACCGAACGTAAGGTTTTTAGCTCTATTTTATTTAACTTTACTAAACCTGCGTTACTTCTTCGCGAAAAATATACAATTAACTTCAAATTTATGCTTATGAATTAGTTTTGAATATTCATAAGTCGATAACAAATTAAGCTCGTGCAAGAAAATAGGAAAAAAATACAAAGATGAAATTAAACCAGAGAACGGTAAAATAAGAAAGAAGAAGAAGAACTTAAACTTTGTCAAACGCCCGATCGTCTTTAAAGTCAATGCCAACTGGTTTGAACGTTTATTTCTCCACTCGAGTGCACTCGCTGATTTTATGAGTATCGCTACGGTCTGCAGACGGTGGTAACAGTGAGCACTGGTACAATTTTTAAAAACGTGAGAATTGGCGAGACATTTAATGCACAAATTTTGCTGTTTCACTTGGTTGAAACGCTCCTTAACGGTAAGTGCTAGAAATTTAGAACAATTTTTTGTTGCATGCTCCCGAGATGAACACACGCAACAACCTGATGTATCTGTTTTTGCTTGATATGTATTAATTCGATTAATTTAAGGCGTTTCCGATTAGTGGCCTTTAGAAGTAGGCGGACCTTGAGACTTAAAATTGGTAGCCGAGTCTGATTTGTCACGAAAATCTGACACGGATTCTAGCGTATAAAAACGATTTGTGAGAAACGCATCTAAATCTGTCCATTTTGGGATTTCAGATTTGTTAGTGAGAGTCTGTTCCCAAAGAGCTAAAATGAGAGTTGGCAATTTGTACGAACATAAAAGTATGTAAAAATAGCATCCCAGCTTCCAACATCAATTTTGTACATTTCCAATGTCGAGATACAATTATTTATTTCACGTTGTAAGCTTTTAAGAGCTGCACACGACTCACTTGTCACCGGTTTGAGATTAAATAAAACCTTAAGCTGACTGTTTACTAGTATGCGTCGATTGTCGTATCGGTCTACTAAATTTTTCCATGCTACAACAAAGCCATCATGAGTTAAGGGACATTTCCTGACAATTTCATTCGCTCGCCGCGCGTTTTTGGAGCAAGTGGTACATTTTCTCGACAGGGGACAAGCGAGTATTTGAGATATAAATCCCAGTAAATAAATCTCGAAAAGTCCGCCATGACAGATAATCTTCTTCAAATATAAAAGTATCGCACGGAGGTAGTTTTACTTGCGGTTCAAAATGGTCAGTGGGAACGTTCAACGATTTCGAATAAATCTCTTCCATCTCCGAAACACACTTCAGATACGCAGCATAACTGCCTTTATGTTGAGTTTTTAACGCATTTATTTCTTCAGTTCCTTTTTTTTTAATTTCAATGGTTAAATTAGTGTGAGCGTCTATAGGAAGTTTATCGAAAGCGTCGACGAAATCAGTTATTTGTGTACACAATGTAGAAAACGACATTTTAAATTATTTAATGCTGACCAATGAGAAAAAAATAATTTGAATTCCTATTAAAAAGTGCAAGAATTTAGTGCAAGCGAATACAAAAATTTTCCCACTGTCACCGGCTGATTAGAAAACTTTGACTCAAATTTCTTTTTATGAGTGCATGCACTTGTCCGCGCAGACGACTTAGCGAAAGAACAAATTCTTTTTCTCTTTTCCACTAACGAACAGCGGCGCAAGTTTTCTTCTTCGCTTTGCACTTATTCTTTCCACGTTTGGCGCTTAGGTTTTTTTTTTTTTTTTTTTTTTAATAGAAAACGACCAGTGGCGGGCTTTAGGTGCGTTGTTAACGTTATATATATAAATATATATATATGTATATGTATGTATAGGAATTTCGCGAGTTTTTTGGTTCACGGAAAAGTACCGTTCAAAGGAAACTAATGTTCCGTTTTCAGTGAAAATCCATTGTTGCATTTTAGTCACTTGAGGGAAACTGTTCTACGCACTTCAATAGGACGTCTGCATGCACAGTATGTGTACGTTTATTTAACAAAGATATAAAGGATGATAGAAATGAAAATATATGTACAATGATTTCGAATTTAAAGCGCGGAGCGACCGATCCCGTTGACTGCTAGTCATGTACGACTGTAGGTCTTACTCTTCTTCTTCCTAATCCCTGCAATGTGGTAGAGCTACGCTGCTTCAACATAGGCATATAGCATGAGGAAAAGAGAAGCATGCTATGGCAGCGAAATCTTTAGCTCTGTTCTGGTGAAATGCATTGCCACTTTTATTTTTAATTTTGGGAGATTTTTGAGTTCATTACATACAAAATATCTACCAAACTCATAAAATAATATGAAAAGCTTGAAAAACATAAAAATAATCAAGGAATCTCAATACCAAGGAGAAATATAAATTGTTTTTTTTTGTCCTACCCTGTTCACATAACTTTTTGATCACACTATTTCAGCAAAAATGCTAAATTCTATGTACAATCAAATTCGTAGCCGTAGTCAAAAATGTATGTCAATTTATTACAAAATGAAAACATTCGTGCACATTAAGCAAAAACATATCGCTATACATTAAATAAAGTTTCAATTATGAACTTTTCAAGCAATATAAAAAACCGAGCCGACGCCGTGTTTCTTTGATAATTTTCTCGCAAGTGGCATCATAGTGCCACTTTGTGTCTACCCGCAGGGCTGGGCAAAATACATGCTTTCCTGTAATTAAAATACAAATTACAAAATACCTTTGCTTCATGTATTTCAAATATAAAATACAAAATACTTCCAGGGGATATATTTTAAATATAAATTACTAAATACAGTATTTTGAGCATTTTTATTTATAAAATACAAAATACAAAATACAAGTGTATGTATGATAATATTCTCTGGTAGAAAAACTAATTGCCTTTTTACACAAAAAAACAGTTTAAATATAACTCTAATGGCGGATTTCCACTAAAGAGACAAAACAAAAAACACAGACAAAAACTGTTTTTCTTAACAAAAATTCCAATGTTTTGTAGAAACAATCAGTTTGTAAAACATTTTTGTCTCTGAAAACTATTTTAGTAAACAAAATACCTTGCCATCCGCAGTGGGATTTTAAAAATATTGGAATTTTTGTTAAGAAATACCATTCTTGTCTGTTTTTTGTTTTGTCTCTTTAGTGGAAATCCGCCATAATATTATATGTTACACATAGTGTAGCGAAAACGACATAGTGAGACTCAAGCAACCTTTAAGAAAAAAAAAATACATTTCATTAAGTGTATGTTTAAGTTTATATATATATTGTATAAATACATATATATATATACATATGTTTATTAGGGCGGGTCGATTTATATGGGTGGAAAAAATTCTAAGCAAATTCCTTAGAAACCACAGTCCTAAGAACAATCACTGTTTTTTTCTTAAATTTTTAAATGTTTTTAGTGAAACTTACAGCTCAGTCAAAAGGTTCAGCAGGTCTTGACTGAAAGTAACTGAACTTTACTTAAGAATTTGTTCCCTAAATTCCCTAGAAGTCAATTTAAGATTTCAGTAATTTGTCCCATACAAAATGTATTGGACAAATCGAACCAGCTGATTCTTTAAGTTAAGTTATGTTCAGTCATGACTTACTGAGTCTTTAATCAGTAAAACAAAGAATTGCCTTTTATGAATACTAGATTTCTAAACGTATTGTCGGATAAACAGCCTCTTGTTGGGGAATGAATAAAGCCTGATAAAGAAAACAATCTTTCTACAGGTCCTGACGAACACATACTCGTGTTATATTTTATGAACACCTTTTTTATGTTTGGATAGTTTTCAAGAATGGCAAGCTCTTTGCTTTTGTCGTTAAGAAAGCTGACTAACTCTAACTCAAGTTTTGATGTCTGTGGTTGATCACTGTCCCTGTTCACAAAAATTATGAACTCATCTTCTTCTTTACTAATACTACTATTCGTGCTGCCAGATTGCATTACTTCATGGTTTTTGAAATTTTCCTCTAAGGCATGAATTGCAAGTTTTTGTATTCTTTGCCTCTCATCTACTGTGGTGGTTTCCGGCAACCAACGCATTTTGTAACGAGGGTGGTAAACTGACGCCAATATAGCACCATTTATTTCCGGTGACAATTTAAAAAACTTTTCGAACCTTCTTTCTAAACTCTCTTTTAATTGTGGTATAATACCAATTAAGTGTCTCAAATTACTACCTTGCATCCGATCTAACCTGATTCTTATGGACATTAAAGTAGGCAGAAGTTTTCCATAACAACAATTATTGCCTTAAACATAATCTAAGGCAGTAGTAATTGGTTTCAAAACTTCAATGAATTCCTCTACGTATTCCACTTCTATGGCCGAGAAAGTGTTGGACTTACCCAACTTATCAAACAACTCATTTAATTTTGATTTACTTTTCATAAGCAGCACTATAGAATCGTAAAGAGAGTTCCATCTAGTGGGGCAGGGATATAATAACTGATGCCCAAGACAGTCTTTTATGATTTCGGCCGATTTGGGCCTTCTCGACATATTCCATAGTAAAGTGCATTTAGCAACTGCTGAGTAGTGAACCCTTCCAACACGAGAATTTTTTATAAAATTATTCATGTCAGTAGTGGCCAAAAGACTTAGTGTGTGGCTGGCACATCTAAGATGCCGTGGTAAATGTAACTCTTTCATTTCATCTCCGCTTATGTTTACTGGTAAGAGCATGTCATCATATAAAGTTTCAGATGCACTTGTTGATTCCAACGCAACTTCAACAAAATCTAAAAATATATATAATTATTTAAAGAAAATAATATTAAGATCATTTAATTTTTTTTTACCTTCATCATCATTATCAGAAAAATCAGGCACATAGTCAGTAAAACCAAATTCTCGAAAAGCCTGTACAAAATTTGAGCCATTGTCAGTAGTAGTTGATACGATTTGCTCATATTTTAATTTGAATGAAGATTGGATTTCAAAAAGCATTTCAGCAATTTTCTCGTACGTATGTGAACCCTTAAAGCGGTTAAAAGATAAAACGCAAGTCTCGACTTTTAGTGAAGTTGTATTGATCTGAAATTAAATATATATTTAACACACGACCTTTCGAATGGATTTGGTGGGGCGAGGAATAAAAAAGGTTGGGAAACACTGTTGTAAGAATTATGAAAGATCTATAAGTAAATGAAATCTTACCCAGTGCGCAGTTACACCAAGAAAGCTCCTTGTTTTTGTGGACCATATATCTGCAGTGGTGGATATATATTCCACTTTTCCCAAAATGTTTATAAGCTTTTCCATTATCTCTTCTTGAGACATTTCAATTTTCCTGCCCAATGTTCTTCTTGACATTATATTTAACTTTTGTGGAAGGTCCTCAAAAATCATTACAAAGTTGGGATCATCAACAGTACTCAAGGGTTTCATACTTTTAACGATGTAATTCATGATGTTCTTATCAAGTTTTTTCTGATTTTCTTTGTTATTTTGCAATTTAGAATCCAGTTTGGTTTGTTTTGTTTTTTCTTCAGTTAGGAACGGACATTTTCTTTTACCAGAAATATGTTGATTTAGTTTGCTTTTTTCATATTCACTTAACAAATCCGGGTGCTTTCTCTGAAAAAGTTATTAATAAATAAATTGCATTCATGAATGAAGTACAACAGATTGACCATATTAATGGCATTCCACTGTCCATTAGTTTCACATGAAACAAAATTTAGTTTCTTATTTTTGATGAATATATATCGCTCATTTACTTAAAGACTGTCATAACTCAAAAAACACGATTTTTGAGATAATGATGCAGATTTATTCGCTATATTTAGTTCTATATTGTGTCAACATTTCATATCAATATCTTTAAAAATATAAAAGTTATGATAAATAACATGCTGTTCGTTCGCATACAATCGTTTGAAAATGAAAAACCTTAAATTCGTTTTTTTCGACACTTTATTTTTATAGTTATGACAGTTTTTGAGTAAATGAGCGATATATACATATATAATATATCTGATATTTCTACGTGCAATAATTAAACTTTCAATATATCCACTTTAAAAACTATCCAGGAAATGATTGAATAATTATTCATAGAGAATCGCATCGCAACGGAAGAATACCGCTAATCGTTGAATTCCCGCGAAAAGTAATCCTAAAAAAAGTGAAAAGAGTTTCTGACACTAGCGAAATGAAGTTGTTTTTGTTTTTCTTGTATTTTTTGTTTCTTTTGCATTCTTTGCGCTTTTCCATGAATTCGTTATGGACAATGCAGCTAACCATATTTAATAAGAATTTCTAATTCGAAAAGGAGCAATTGTTTTAGTCTAAAAACTCATTGTCCGAAGTCAGACATACCGAAAACATGTTCCGGGAACATTTAGTTCGTAGGCAAGAGACGCAAGAGGCAAAGAAACTTTTCCTTGCCTCCTGCGTCTCTTGCCTACGAACTAAATGTTCCGGAACATGTTTTAGGCATGTCTGACTTCGGACATTCTTGACAGACTGTCAGCGTTTAGATTTTGAAACAATGAGCAAGACATGTGAGGAAAAGAGACGCCATTTTTTCAACATCAGTTTAGACATCTCTTTCTTTCTCACGTAAAGCACCGAGTTTTGAAAAATGTTTCCGAAACATTGTTTTCCAATCTAAACGCGGACACTGTTACAGCCTTATTCATAACCAAATTTTAAATTTTAAACACTGTTTAAAGTCAAATTTAAATACAAACAAGTAAGAAAGCTAAAGTCGGTCAAGCCCGACTTTGAAATACCCAGCGTCCCGACATTATGAGCGCACTATGTTTTGCTTCTCTATTTGAGGGCGTGGCAGTGGGAGGGCAACATAAATTATTTCCCTACACCTTTCATTCGCCTTGGTGAACCCATGTTGCGAATTTGAAGCTTCTACGCCTTTTACTTCGGAAGTTACGAAAAATCTTCATTTGTGGGCGTGGCATTGGGCGGGCCACATAAAATTTTTTCCTACACTTTTCACTCGCCTTGGTGAACCTATGTTGCGAATTTGAAGCTTCTACGCCTTTTACTTCGGAAGTTACGAAAAATCTTCATTTGTGGGCGTGGCAGTGGGCGTGCCACATAAAATTTTTTCCTACACCTTTCATTCGCCTTGGTGAACCTATGTTGCGAATTTGAAGCTTCTACGCCTTTTACTTCGGAAGTAACGAAAATTCTCCATTTGTGGGCGTGGAAGTGAGCGGGCTACATAAATTTTTGTTCCTACACCTTTCATTTGCCTTGGTCAACCCATGTTGCGATTTTGAAGCTTCTACGCCTTTTACTTCATAAGTTACGATAAGCCCTTATTTGTGGGCTTATTTGTGGGCGTGGCTCACAGAGGGCGGCGTCCATTTTTTGCCAGGCAATGTCCCTTTTTGTAGTTTACCAGCACACCAAATATCAATGGAATGTGTTAAGTGGTTCGCAAGTTACAAGCATTTTATTGAAAACACAATAAATTCATTTGTGGGCGGATGTCTCCCATTTTTACTTAGGATCATACTCGGACCCCGATATACATGTGTGCCAAATTTCGACTTGATTGGTCCAGCCGTTTCGGAGGAGATCCGACCACGGACGGACGGACAGACGGACGGACAGACAGACGGACAGACGGACATGTCTTAATTGATTCAGTTTTTGATCCTGATCATTTCTATATATATATGTCTTTATCTCCGGAGCTTAGTTCTCCCTGTTACAAGATTCGCACAAAACTAATATACCCCGCTTACGCTGGGTACAAAAAATGAGTGTTTTAAATTTAAAATTTTATTATGAATAGAGGGGTAAGTGATCATATAACGTCAGTTCAATTACCATACACACACACCTACGCACAAACATAAAAAGCAGATGACGCCGTAGAATAACGGAGTGTTATTTTCTTTGATTCATATTTGCATTCGTCCAAATGCACAAAGAGGAATAAAAGTAACTAAACTTACCTGTAAATGCAATCTAAAGTTGCTTGTAGCCTTTAAACTGCCTTTGATGATGGCTTCACATTTCAGACAAATTGCCTCAATATTTTCACTACAATTTTTATCCACTTTATGTTTATGAATTTTAAAATATTTTTCTCCCGTTAAAATTAGTGGATATACCACTTTCACTTCACTTATCGTGGTTGATGAATTCGTATCATCCATTTTATATAATTATAATTTATAATACGCAAACGTGAAATAAAATAACGGAATAACGGAATACTGCGAATACCGCGAATCGAGCAAAAATTTTTTTTTTTTTTTTTTAGCAAAAATTAAATGACAGATTGTGATGTAGAAGTTGTCGAATCTAAGTACTCGATATTTCTCTTGACAACTGAGTGCAGTGCTGCCAGCTTTAAATATTAACAGTTTATTTATCTCAATTCTACCGTCTTTAGTTTAATCCCTTTTTTTTAATATCAATATATTTTGTATCAAGTATCAAGTATTTTGTAAAAATGTATTTTGAAGCCATAAGTAATTGAAACACTAATTACAAAATACTAAAGCGCCGAGTTTTTAAAATACAAATTACAAATTACATTTTTAGGAAGTAATTGAAATACAAATACCAAATACGTAGTTGTATTTGAAATACGTATTTCAAATACAAGTAATTGAAATACTGCCCAGCCCTGTCTACCCGTATTGTTGTTGGTAGCTTTCTGGTGAATTTCTCGAAAGAGTTGAATTTCCTATTCCTGCCTAAGGTTTTTGTTGGTAGCTTTTTGGTGAATTTCTCGAAAGAGTTGAGTTTCCTATACCTGCCTTATGGGGAATTTCTTATTAGCGGCAGAGGCTTTTCGACGTCGACAGTTAGACCTACAGTCCTACATGCTGCTAGCAAACGACTGAAGACTTCGAACTTCGAATGAAGACGTTTGTATTAATAGTGTGGTGAACCACGTGATAGAAGTGTGGCGTACCCAGCGTTGCCAGATTTTTGCGTAGCAAATTCCCATTTTTTACTCCAACCGCAATGATTTTCACCATTTTATCTTTTGTTTTCTCCGTTTTTTCCCCGATTTGCAATAACTAGCGTAAATGTGTGGTTTATCTTCAATTTGTTTATTATGTTGAATATTATATTAGGTGTAGTAAAAAGAAATCCATTTGTACATTTCACCCTCGTCGAAGGAGATTTTTTTAATTTTTTATTTTTATTTTAAATAAACGCCTATTTCAAGGGCAGCACTCAGACTTCCAATTTGTCCATTGTACTGACCCAAGATGGCATATTCTTTACAGGGTCTTCTCAGTTCTATGAATGAACCTTAGAAGATTCCTGAAAGATAAGGAAAGAGCATTCTTTCCGTATATGTCACACGTACCGAATGCCATCAGTCTGCTTCGTGAGAATGCCGGGCAGTCGAACAAATAATGTTCAGCCGTTTCCTCATCCTCCTCTCCGCAGCACAGGCAGTTAGCATTTTCGGTGACTCCTATCACCTTGAGGTGTTTTGCAAAAGCGCCATGCCCTGTGATTGCATTAACCAAAAGTCTGCAGTCTCCCTTAGGTAGGGACAGCAGAAATTTGGCAGATTTGCTACACAAAGATGGCAACATTTGCTTCGAGAACCTACACGTAGAAACATTTTGCCATTGCTGTGAACAGGTTAGGAAAACCCATTCCGCAACAGCCGTCCTTATGTTGGCAGTAGCAACTCCTATGACTGGTTCCGGACCAAGAAAAGGTGTATCAGATGCAAGTTTGGCTAGCTTATCAGCTTCCTCGTTGCCTTCAACACCAGAGTGTCCTCTCACCCATCTGAGCTGCACAGAGTTGAATTTACTGACGTAATTAACTCTATTTTTGCACTGTTCACTAGATTTGACGAGACAGCAGGGTTAAGCATTGCCAGTAGCGCAGCCTGACTGTCACTAAAGACATAGATGCTTCTACCCCGCCATCTTTTATCAACTACATGATCCATTGCTTTAAGGATAGCAAAAACCTCAGCCTGAAACACTGTCGCTTTGCTCCCAAGTGGAAAAAAGAGTTTCTGTTCCTCCTCTTCCCTTATAAATACTCCTGCTCCAGAACCTAGTTCCGTTTTTGAGCCGTCAGTATAAATGCAACTTGCGTTAACCAGAAGATCTGAAACATCTTCAGCTTCATCCAGTTTAACTTCAAAGTTGCGTTTCAAGATCAGGGTGGTAGTGATCGCGTCAGACGGCATATGCATTGTGTTTGTATCAATGCCCGCTCCCCCCGCTACATCACTCACGTCCCACCCTGTTCTTATCCAGTAACCATTGCGCTTTAATCTACAGACTGCCTTGATGGCTTCTCCTTTGATAAAGACATCAAGTGGTTCCAGATTTAACAAGGCGTCGAGAGCTGGCCCAGGTGTTGTGGTGAAAGCACCAGTACAACCTAGATTCACAGCTCTTTGAAGTTTGGCAAGCGCCGCAACAGAGGATTTCCGTTTCATTGCGCTCCACCAAATCACCGACGCATACGATATCATGGGTCTGATCAGCACTTTGTAAATCCAAAGAACTTTACCCGGCGACAGACCCCATGTTTTGCCAAATACCTTCTGACACTTCCAAAAAGCTGATAGCGCCTTTGAGATTTTGACCTGTAAATGCCTTCTCCACAGAAGCTTGGTATCTAGAATGACTCCCAGATATTTGACTTCAGTTGAGAGTGCAATATCAACTCCCCTTAGCATTGGAAGAGTCAGTCCGTCCATCCTTCTCCTTCTAGTAAAGAGAACTACACTAGTCTTAGAAGGATTTACGGAAAGCCCATTACTAATGCACCAGGCGTCTATACGATCTAGTGTCGCTTGCATTTTTCTGCTAACGTCACGAAGCGATGATCCACTGATCAGTACAGCAACATCATCCGCGTAAGCTTGTGCGTAAATACCAGAGCAGTTTAGCGCGCATAGCAGAGAGTCGACCTGAATACACCATAGCAGAGGTGAGAGAACGCCACCTTGTGGACATCCTCTATTCACCCCTGATACGACATATTTATCGCAGTCTGCTTGCATCACCAACGTCCTATGTGACAGAAGAGACCTGATCCAGTCAACTATCACCTTATCTACGCCAAAAGCTGCAGTTGCCCTGCACATTCCATCGAATGTTGCATTATCAAAGGCACCCTCAATGTCAACAAAAATACCTGCAGCGTATTCTCTCTTATCGAACGCTCTCTCAACTCTAGAGACGAGTTGATGTAGGGCAGTTTCGCAAGATTTTCCGCGCTGGTACGCGTGTTGACATGGTGACAGAGGCTGCCTCGAAAGAACCTTCTCTCGAATGTGCAGCTCAACTATCCTTTCGAGACTCTTAAGCATAAAAGACATCATGCTTATAGGTCTGAAACTTTTTGGCAGAAAGTAATCGTCTCTACCAACCTTTGGTATAAACGTCACTTTGACTGTCCTGCATTGGGTAGGTATGTATGCTCTTGCCACGCATGCCACAAAAATCTTTTTCATGACAGGCAGCAGCATCTCAATTCCTTCCCTGATCATAATTGGTAGGATTCCATCTGGCCCCGGCGATTTATAGGGGTCAAAGGATGCAGCCGCATACCTTATGACCTCTTTCGTCACCAGCTGCCTCGCAATCCTCCAATTATGCTTATCTATGTGCGGCCTGACATAGTCACACTCAATTGGACTAGGGTGGTCGCACACCAGTGTTGGATTTCCCGGAAAGTGAGTCGCGAGCAGCTCCAAATAAGCTTCTTCCTTCGACTCAGTTACCGATCCATCCTCCCTTCTCAGTGTATCCAGCTTGACCGAATGATCCCGCTTTAAAAACTTGACCATTCTGTTGGATTCACTGACGGATTCAATTCCGCTGCAAAAACTTTTAAAAGCTTAAATTTTCGCTTTGCGAACTGCGCTTTTATACTCTTTTTGCTTGGAACGATAAAGATTCCAGGGCTCCTCAGACCTTAACTTCAAAGCCTTATTGAGGAGTCTCCTGGATTCATTCCTAAGCTTTCGTAGATTACCATTCCACCAGGGAACCGAATTTCTACTAGGCCCCACTTGAAGTGGACAAGCACGTTCAAAGCTGGCTGTAAGACTGCAGTGAAGTTGCTCCACTGCAGCATCAATACTCCGCTCTTTCCGTACACTTAGCGGACCAAAGGTACAGTTCCTTAGTTCAGACCTGTACCTTTCCCAGTCCGCTTTCCTAGGGTTTCTTCTTGGCACCGGGTCCAAAACCTTTGCCCCAAGAGTGAACTCTATGTATCTGTGGTCAGATAGGCTATCCTCATCCAACACTTTCCAGTTACTGATCAAATCTTCCACCTTAAAAGAGAGTGTCAGATCGATAACTTCCTGCCTTCTGGCAGTCACAAAGCACTATGGGCCACGAACCGAAAAAAGCGGCCATAAACCAACATTGAGTTTTTGAAAAAAAAAAAATTTAGTTCGAATCAGTAATATTGGAAGCAGCTTAAAGTAAAATTTGAAATTTTTTAGATTTAAATTACGACCTACACAGCGTTTTACATATTGTAAATCGCTTATGTTATTCAATGCAGATTTTAGGAGAAAATAAAAAGTTTTTTACATAATGCTTGAAAATTCATTTATGAAGCTATAAGTTTTCGAATAAGAGGAACTAAATAAACAAATAAAAAATTTTTTTTATTTCTAACGCATTTAAAAACAAAATGGCAGACAAAAATAAATTGCAATGGCTGAATTTTTTCACATAGAGGCTACTTTCGTTTGTTAATACTGCTAAGTACCGCCCAAAATAAAAAAAACAAATACGTAGATTGCTTCAAAATAAAGTGCACTTTACGAAAAATAAGCCCAAAATTGCCCATATTCAGATTTGTAGCTGTAATTCTTACACAAAGTTGGTACAAAAAACAAATTTCGATCATATTGCTGCCCTTCTGTTTTCAGCGCAATTTGCAGTGTCACGTGTGCGTGCGTGAGTGCGCTCGGTCATTTCTGGTAAGCAGTATAAAAGGAGAGCGCGCTGTCACTCAGTGGGCTCATTCTGAATTCTGCTCTGTTCGCGACAACATATATATGCCCCCGGTAAATTTCAACTTTTGCTTAATTTCTTGTTTGTAACTATACAAACCCAATTACAATTTATTGAAGCGCACGTTATATTTGCAGCTTTCGGATTTTCTGATTTTTTGCCTTTCATAATAAATTTAATACAATATTTCTTACATTTCTTTTTTCATAAACTCTTTTATTTTAATATTAAGTTAATAAGTTAAGTAAGTTAAGTATATCTAAGTAAGTTAGGTATATCGAGTTAATAAGTTTAGTGTATCATGGCTGCAATTGTATTTACCAAAAGGGAAATTCTTCAGCAAGTTAGGGAACTTGTGGGCTTGGATTCGGTGATTTCTTACATATTTTGTAAAATGAAAATTGATATTTCCAAGGTTGATGAGTCATCACTGTCGAAAATTAAACTGTATATCCGTTCTCTTATCTGCAAACCTGATGAAAAGTTTAAACTTTCTAATAGAATGATGGGAAGATTTGAAGAAAAAAATAAAGACTGGCTCGATTCTAGATTTAATATTCCTCCGGTAGTTTTTTTGAAGCCCATTACAGATGCTTCTCCTGCTGGCCCTGGCCGGCCAAGCCTAAAGTTTTATGCTAAGTCTGATCGATCCAAGCGTCGCGAAGTTGCAAAAATTAACGAAAATCAACGACATGATCCATACTCCCTGTTAATGGCATGCCGCCAAGCAGCAAGTCGTTGTGGTAACGCAGATTTATATTTAACTATTAAAGATGTTATTAAAAACATTGAAGGGCCCCCTAGAAAAATACAAATCGTGGAAACCACAATAAGAAAGAAAACCCCAATTGAAGCCTTAGCATTTTTGCTTAGTAACTCGTTGACAAAAGCTGTCTATATAAATATGCGATTGGAATCAATTTATAGTGGTGCAGACATTTGGCCTGCTTACAATTCGGTAAGAGAAGCAAAGTTTCAATGCCGACCATTAAAAGAATTCATAACAGTAACTGAAACAAAAGCAGAAGTTTCCTTAGAGGGCTTGTTAAACCATACTGCAAGCAGAATTGTAGAACTACAAAAAGAATTTATTTTGCAGTATATGGAGAGGAAAAATATAACTGCAACATCAGCAGTCTTGATGTGTTCTTGGGGTTTTGATGGCAGCTCTAGTCATTCAGCTTACAAACAGAAGTTTAAATCAGTAGCTGGAGAAGATCTGTCAAAGCCCACGGACCAAAACTTATTTGCAACCACTTTAATCCCTCAGCGCTTATTGAGTGAAGACAATATAGTCTTGTGGAATAACAGGTCGACCCAATCTATACGCACTTGCCGGCCTATTGCATTAGAATACACCGTAGAAACAGCTGAAAAAATTCTAAGCCAACAAAATCACATTGAACAACAAATAGATAATCTTCAAGTGTTCAAAATAGTTCTTAATGACGAACGGACCATTTTAATTCATTTTTGTTTATTTTTAACGTTAATAGATGGTAAAGTTTTAAACATTATAACTGGTACAAAATCCATGCAGACTTGCCCCATATGTCATGCAACCCCAAAATCATTTAATGATTTATCAAATAAGTCAAAAACGTTGTTTTTGCCGGACCCAAAAGCGCTTGTGTATGGCATTAGTCCTTTGCATGCATGGATTAGGATCTTCGAAACCCTTTTAAAAATTTCATACAGGTTGGATCTGAAGACTTGGCAAATAAGAACCGAAAATGACAAAATTAATTTTAGAGAGAAAAAAAAATCTGTTCAGGCAAATTTCCGCTGCAAGTTGGGTCTAATAGTGGACAAGCCAAAAGCAGGTGGATCTGGTTCTTCAAATGATGGAAACTGTGCTCGGAAAGCTTTCGACAGCCCAGATGTTTTTTCTGAGTGTACTGGAATTGACTTGGAGTTAATAAAATATTTGAAAACCATATTAATAGCTATTTCCATTCACCTCCCTATCGACCCATTTAAGTTCGGTGAATTATGCAATGCTTGTGCAGAGAAATATGTCAGCTTATATATGTGGTATCCCATGCCGTCAACTTTGCATAAAGTGTTAATACACGGATCTGACATTATTAGAACGAGTATTTTACCAGTTGGAGTTTTAGGTGAAGAAGCATCAGAAGCCCGGAACAAAAACTATAAAAACTATCGACTTAATCATAGCAGAAAGAGTTCGCGTGAAGAAAATTTAAGTGATGTTTTTTATAGATCCATGGACACTTCTGATGTGGTAGTCTCATTTCAAGACGAAGAAAAACGGCTTAAAAGAAGAAAAAAATTAGCAATACCTCCAGAAGTGCAAAACTTGCTTTTTCTGCCAGAATTACCGCAACATCAACCAGAGGTTCTAGGAAACCTTTATCTGGAAGATGTGGAATACGAGGAAAATTGCGAATACCTTGAACTATTAGATGATACCGTTTTGACAGATGACGAAGACTACAATCTTTAATCTCTATTCGCCGAGTCATATTTTTCCATCTTAGCCTTACCTGATCGTATTTTTTTTGTTTGATTTTTCATCTTTCCATGCAAAAACTTTTGTGCTATTTCCCATGAGTCAATACAAAAGATGACACTCAGGCGCCCCACAAATTGAGAAATATGAGAATATTCCCATAGTTATATGGGTGGTGCCACGCCCACTTTGATTTTGAGAAGGTTTTTACCATAATCTTCATCAGTGGTGTTCAAAGCCTTTATATACCGATTTTCATGCAAATCCCACGGAAATTGCGTAAAATAGGTTTTCCATTTATATGGGAGGTGCCACGCCCACTTTGATTTTGAGAAGGTTTTTACCATAATCTTCATCAGTGGTGTTCAAAGCCTTTATATACCGATTTTCATGCAAATCCCACGGAAATTGCGTAAAATAGGTTTTCCATTTATATGGGAGGTGCCACGCCCACTTTGATTTTGAGAAGGTTTTTACCATAATCTTCATCAGTGGTGTTCAAAGCCTTTATATACCGATTTTCATGCAAAACCCACGGAAATTGCGTAAAATAGGTTTTCCATTTATATGGGAGGTGCCACGCCCACTTTGATTTTGACAAAATTTTTATCATATTTTTCGTTCTTAGTATTCAAAACTTCTATATAGCAAATTTCATAACATTCAATCAACAATTCCAATTATGACCGCTTTTTTCGATTCGTGGCCCATAGTGGCAAAGGTAGGACGTGCGCCTACATTTTGTATAGACAAGCCCGAAGACAGGATGTACTCAAACAGCTTTATACCCCTACCATTGCACTTGCTACTGCCCCAAATAGTATGTTGGGCATTAGCATCGCAGCACAATACTAGAGGCAGATTTACTCTACTACAGTAGCTTGTAAGCTCATCTACTTCCCTCGTCGGCGGGGGTAGTATTGAGTCAAACGGTAGATAGGCGGAGGCAATGACGATGTGCTTCCACCCATCAGCGCTCTTGTAGCTTATCCTCGCAGCGATCAGATCCTGCCCACTAAACTGAGCCAATCTGTTCACCGTAAGGTCACCAGACACTATAAGACAAACTCTCGGACGGACCGAGCGTTCATCATATAGTATCGTAGTGCCACACACCCCGCCCAAGCCACAGATACGCTGTTTGTGTATCCATGGCTCCTGCACGGCAATGATGTGTGGAGATGTATGCAGCAAGGAAATTCGCCTACCTAGGAGGCAGGAGGCGGCTTTTGAGTGCTGCAAGTTGATTTGTGTTATTATCACATTCTTCATCCTAAGGATGGATAATAATACATTAACGTCTCAATCTGCTCATTTGGAGTCAATATGGATTTTCACCCATCCAAAGAACAGATTGAGACGTAGGTTGTACACAGAACGTGCGGTCTCGGCTGACTTCAGATCCACTCCTACAACCAGAGTAAAGCCGTCCTTTCCATCACGGCCTTTACTGTGCTTAAAGGAATGAACCTTCCACCTAGCTGTGTCGAGTCCCGGGTTCTGTGCTTTAAGGCTGTCGAGCACATCCTTCACATTCCAGTTGATGCCTGGAATCCAAAGGATCGCTCGCAAAAGCTTGGGTTCACCATCTTCCCGATAAACCGAAAAGATGGTTCCTCCAAGCGGCGGGATATTAGTGACCGCGGACACAATCCAGTCAAAATTGGCCTGAGAGGCGCAACGGATCTTGAAGATACCGTCGCACTCCTCATAACCCCTTGAATTGGCACTTGTGCCGCCTTCCCTAATTAACCGACGCAGGTGTTGCGTGCAATGAGTAACCTCTGCCGCACTCATACGTCGGTCTTCTCCCTTCTTGCCAATGATTGCAACCGGTAGTGCTCTGGATGCAGCCTCAGAATATGAAGCCGCCACAGATCCACTGGTCGCGCTCATTGGCTTTTCTGCCTTCCTTGGAGCTCTCGAGACAGAGGTGGCAGACCCTCCTTCTTTTGAAGGTATCAGACTGCCTCCAGTGCCCGAGTGCCGCAGGGGCGTAGAAACAGATGCAACCGGGGAGGGCTGCACTCTTTTCCTCTTGCCAGTGGGCTTAGAGGATGTTGAGGGCAGTGCCTTCCCGTCAGATCCGGCCTCGGCTGAAGATGATACTTCAGTCCGAGGTCTTTTGCCAGCCGCGTCGGTGGGAGTAGTATCACCGGGAGAGATATCTTTGGCTTTTGTGGCCTCTTTATACCTCTCCAAAGCGATCCTTCTCCTTTTACGCTTTGCCTGGCTTTTGGTAAGCTTAACTTCGCCAACTTCACTGCAGGAAGCCCGTTCAGTTGCCGAAGCCTCTTCCCGAGTCAAGTCCTGCGCTTCAGTTGGTGGAGCGACTGAGGTGACTTCAGGTAGGACAGGCGCCGGTGGCTTAGGCAGCAAACTGCCACTGTCCACCTGCATCCTGTTCTTCTGCCGTCGCCTCCTCTGCTTACATTTGGTCGTGCAGGGCGCTCGTTCAGCAGATTTCTCTACTTCCTGAGACCTTCCCTGCTCAACCGAAATAGCCACTTGAGGAGAGAGTGGCAAGGATCCCACTGGTTCTTCGCCTCCTCCCTCCTCAAGAGCCCTCTCCCTCTCCAAAAGATCCCTAAGGGAATCATTAGAGCCTTCCGGCTCACCCACATCAATAGTTTGGGCCCCCAGAATCCGTGCCCAAGCCGCCTTAGCGGGTGGATTTGCACTGTCGTGCGTACCACCTGGGGTAGTATTACCATTTTGTTGTGCCATTGATGAAGTGGATTTGTTCAACTGAACTCTAGGAAGGAGACCCTTACAGTTTTACATCGTCCGGGTCAGACGAGACTGGTTTTTTAAGGAGGTTGTTACTCCTCCATCACTCCCTCTTTGGCTGGCTTGTGACAGTCAGAGCTTGGCTTTCCTCCATAAGAGGACCCAAGTTGGCAAGGTTGCCAAGGTTTTGGTTGCTCTTTTTGTTCTTCGAACTAGCATTCAGGTACGCGCGAATGCTAGCTTAGAGGAGGGAGGGGGAAAAAGGTCGGTCCACCAGCTTGGCGCGTGATTATGCACTTGTGGTTTTGTAGTGCGGGAATGACATCTGAAGGGTTCTCGAATTCCCCTGCACGTGGCCGGCGTGGACTGATCTTTCCCAACCCTTCCTCTGAAAAATGGTCCACCAGAGTCTGATTCCAGACTCCTGGCTCAGGATCGCCAAATGTACATTTCACCCTCGTCGAAGGAGATAGAGACAACAATAAAAGTGGCACATACCTTTAGCTTTTCGGGAGACGGTGAAGTCGGTTTGATCCAATTCGATGGGATGGACTGAAACAGGCGCGATGTGGTGGATTATGGAAGTTGCACGACACGTCTTCGCGGTTAGATTTCGAACAAAAAAAGGTTAGGCTTCTTGCCGGTATATATGTGATTGAAAAAAAAAAGGAAAATTCACTTATAACTTATATATAGGTAATTACGCGATGCGTCTTCGCGTTTAAATATCGCACACAAAAAAAGTAGGCTTCTTGCCGGTATGATAAAGAATGGAAAAAAACACTTATAAGTTTATTTATAAAAAATTCGAGCGCTGCGGCTTCTTGCCGGACTTAGTTTTAGAGAGTATTTTTTTTGTCCTTTTTTTTTTCTTTTAATTTAAATTTGGGTTTTTTTTTTGTTTCGTTTTCGATTGATTTTCCGGGAGCCCGGTCGTGAGCGTGTCGATCGAATAGCCGCTTTTTTTTGTTAGTCTCTCGCTGTCGCTAAAGTCGCGGAAGAGCCGAGTTCGTTATTTCTGTCTGTGAAGTAATGAGTAATTGATTGTCGCCGTGCATTAGTCGGCGTTTACGCGGCGCGACAGCAACTTTGAACATACTGCCCGCCTTGCGCTACGCAACAATTTTTCCTGCTTACCTCTCGCGGCTGAGCAGAAACTCCCGAACTTCGCTGATCACCTCCCTTATAACAGCCTGCTCTGCCTCGGGGGGTTCATATCGGTCCCGGCTCGCCGGTGACGATAATGCGGTGGATCCCCGGGAGGATGGCGCGAAGCAAACCCGGCCACTCCGACGGGCCATGCTGAGCGGACGGTGGCGATCTCGTGGCGGCGGCGGGCTGTTTCTGCCGGTGGCCCGTGAAGCCCCCGCTTGGTTGACTGATCGCGTCGGCGGCGGAGCTGGGCGTCGGGTTCTCTGGGGACACGAGCTACGGCGACGTGGTCGGGACTGGTGGCGGCGGGCCGATGGGCTGCGCCGGCGTGGCGGAGAGCGTCGATGTCGAGGCGAGTGATCGCGTTGAGATGGCCGTCCTTGACGTCGGCTGGGCCGTCTCCGGCGCACGGGCAGTGGACCGAGCTCCGGCGGCTCTGTTGGGGGGCGCCACGGACCGGCACTCAGCGCTCGGGGCCGATGTTGCGGTTGATGGAGCAGCGGGTGGTGGTCCTCTCCGCAATGCTGGCACCGTCGCGGCCACCAACAATCCTTCCGAAGGTGATTCGGCGCCATACAGGACAGGCAGCACTTATGGACCTGCACAGTCCGCAAGCGGAGCTTTGCCGGTAAGCTTCGAAAGCGGCCGCAGTCCTCCAGATGATGCCGGCGGGCGCCGACCGGGCATATCGGGCAGATCGGGAGCTGATTCATGTTGTCCGGCTGAAAGGTACAGAAGGTGTAAATGAAAAGATAGATTTTGGGCATGGAAGAAGGGGGGAGGAGGAGGTGTTGCGAATGGGGAGGAGCCAGTCATAATTCTTCAGGTAATTCGACTGGCAACAGGCAAAGTTTTGTAACTGGCCGTGTCATGGTGCCAAATTGTGTTTTCACGTCAACAATGCGTACGAGACCATCGTCTCCGGGATGTATTTCGACAATTCTTCCCTTTCGCCACTCGAATGGAGGCAACTGACTTTCCATTATGACAACGAAATCCCCGATCTTGAGATTGGGCTGTGGTATCTTCCATTTATCCCGTTTATGCAGGTTAAGGAGATATTCCATTTTCCATCGTTGAGCGAAGCGGTGATATAGAATCTTCGCCCGTTCCCATCGTGCGGTGAGTGGCAATTCGGCTTGTGATTCCTCGGGCCATGCTGTCAGCGGGGCTCCTCGCAGAAAATGCCCCGGTGTCAATGCTAACAAATCGTCCGGATCTTCTGACATAGGGGTGAGCGGACGTGAGTTGAGGACTCCCTCGATGCGCGCCAATAGCGTGGTGAACTCTTCAAACGAGAATTTATGGGGGCCGGCTACCTTCACAAAATGCGTTTTAAAGCTCTTAACGGCGGCCTCCCACAATCCACCCATATGAGGTGCGTGAGGGGGAATCAAATGCCACTCGAAGCCTTCGATGGAGTATTTTTGCTGAAGATCATCCGCGGCTCTGGAGAGAAATTGTGTGAACTCAGCATCCAAATTATTTTTCGCACCGATGAAATTGCGACCGTTGTCCGAGAAAATTCGTCTGGGTAATCCACGTCGTCTGACAAAGCGGTCGAAAGCGGCTCGAAAAGCCGCGGTTGAGATTTCTGAACAAAGTTCCAAGTGAATAGCTTTGGTGGCGAAGCACACAAAAACGCAGACGTATCCCTTAAGGAATGGAGCTGTACGGACGGCGGAGCTTTTAATGTCGAACGGACCAGCGAAGTCCACTCCAGTGTGTGTAAATGGAAGCGATAAAGTGGCTCTTTCTGCTGGCAATGCGGCCATCATCTGGGTTCTCAAGCGTTGTTTGTGGATCGCGCATGTGTGACAGCGGCTGATGCAGCTCTTAATCTTCCGTTTCAGACGCGGGACGTAGAACTGGTGGCGTACCATGCGATACATGAGCTGAGCACCTCCATGCAGCAGCATTTTATGCATGAAGTCCAGATACAAACGACAGAATCGTGACGCGGCCGGCAAAATGATGGGATATTTTTCATCGGTAGTCAGATTGGCGTTGATCAGGCGACCGTTCACTCGCAAGAGTCCATCGTCATCCAGCATGGGGTTCAGCGTCAATAATTCACTCTTCTTTCCGATCGGTTTACCTTCACTCAGTTCCAGATATTCGAGTGGATAAGGCATCGTTTGCGACATTAAGATGAGCCGGTTGCGTGCGATATGCATTTCGTCCTGTGAGAGGATGAGTGTCGTTGGACTTGGCGCCAGCTCTTTGCGGGCTTGCTTGCAGAATCGCAACATGTATGCGGTTACTCGTAACGCTCTATCGTATGAGGAAAATCGGGTTAGCAGCTCATCATTCTCGACGGTGATCGTAAACACAGTCGTTTTGCGTTCTTCGATGATTTGGGCCGTTGGTGCTTCACTTTGCGGCCATTCATCTGCCACTCTTGATAGCCATGGTGGTCCCTTCCACCAAAGTAGATTCCCGTTTAAATCCTGGGCCAAGGCTCCTCGTGTCCCCAAGTCGGCCGGATTATCCTTTGATCGTACGTGGCGCCATGGTGAATTGCCCACATTGGTCAAAATTTGCGAGATTCGGTTGGCTACGTACGTTTTCCACGCGTTGGCCGGTCGTTTCAGCCATGCGATCACGATGGAACTGTCCGTCCATAGAAAGGTTTCATGTTGATCATTTGCTCCCATGTTGGCAACTCTCGATGCGTCGAAAGTGACTGCTCCCAATGGGCGATCGTGGTAGCTGGCAGTCGGCTGGAACAGAAATGGAGTAACATCGCGCCCCAGAAATCGGTAACACCTTGACTCTTCATCATCGCAATGCAATCGTTGACGGTGTTTTGGATCTTCAGAATTCCTTCACTAGTTTCTTCTTCAATTGCTGGCAGATCAAACAGTGTTTTCAGCTGATGGTCGATTAGGATGCGCTTGTTTTCGTAGCGCGATTTGAGAGCCCTCCACGCCGGCGTAAAATTGGTCCCAACGAGCGGGTATCCTTGCACAATGGCCCCGGCGGGGCCTGTTGTCTTATTTCGGAGATGGAACAATTTTTGTACGGGTGGACATCGGTGATTGTTCACGTACACGGCCGTGAACATGTCGCGGAACGCAGGCCATTCGTTGTATCCACCGGAAAAGGTCATGACATCACACGGGGGCACCCTTATATAGTCATCAGATTCCGGTTGATCGATTTGGTGCGGCGCATGGGTACTGGATAGTGGCAGCGTCTCGATGCTCATTAGCTTTATAATTTCTTGTAGATGTGCCTTGGTCTGGAGGTACGTATTCCGACAGTGCGTTAGGGTGGATTGGAGCGTTGCATACGCTTCAGCCTTCGCTTCGGCATTCGCTCTTTCAGCTGTTCGAGCCACTTGGAAGGCATTCTTGGCAGTCCGCCAATAAGAATCGATTTCTTCTATCTTGAAGTACAGCAGAGATTCAGTTTGGTTCGCCGCATCATCGCTGGATAAATCCTTGCACACTTGCACTAAGTCTTCGGCAGCTTCTATAAAACTGGGGGGCGACATTATAACGGAATTAATTTAATGAAAGGGGGAGAAAATGTGGCTGGGAAATCGCCTGACCACACAGGATTGTTTATATTTATTTATTGAACAATATGCAACCGTGGCAGCGAATATTCAATATTCCTGCGTTGCGATATAAATTTCCTAAAATCCCGTAAAATTGTATTTTCGATGTATAGTGGCGACCAATGCCGGTTGTAGCGCCTCCAATAATTTTTATAAGGCTCGGTGAATATTGGAATATTTACAGTTTTGCTCGGCGTGAAGTAGGCGACCGCTGCTGTGTGTAGCGTATTTGCGAGAACTGGTTTATCAATTATTTTCGACTCCAATTGAATTCCATAAACCAAACGGGAGAAAAATACTCAGCAGGGACACCGATGCGACCAGTGCTGGTTGTAGCGTACTAGCAGAAAAGGTTGGAGAAATATTTGTCGTCTTCCACTGAATTCTTTGAAAAATTATATATATAAATTAAAGCGCACAAACCATAATAAGAACGACCAATGCCGGTCGTAGCGTATCGGAATAAAGCAAGACCTCCTTTATTCGCAACACCTCACCTACAACCCCAATTGAAATAAAACACAAGTAGCAAAAATTTATTAAAGATTAAACGCAACACGAATAGCGAATCTTCGTCAATGGCAAAAATAAACCACTAGAATCGACCAAAGCAAGCTGACTTCGAGCTTAGGTATGTATGTATGTCTCGTCGCTTGTTTGTCTCTTCGATGCTCAACGCAATCAACCCTTTATTGCGTCCAGCGAACACGTAAGTATGTACGTCCGTGTGTGTATGAAATGATTATATACGACTTGTCTTAGTCAAAGCACCGAATGCAACAGCCAACAACAACAACCACCGCTCACTGATCGAGTGACTCGCTGTCTACTAGACTCAGCGACGAAACGTCGCAATGACAAACAGACGGTTTGGCGCCGGTAGATTATTGTTGTTGTTGCTCAATTTTTGCAGCCAAATTTGTTCTTTTTGGTTGCTCTTTTTGTTCTTCGAACTAGCATTCAGGTACGCGCGAATGCTAGCTTAGAGGAGGGAGGGGGAAAAAGGTCGGTCCACCAGCTTGGCGCGTGATTATGCACTTGTGGTTTTGTAGTGCGGGAATGACATCTGAAGGGCACTCGAATTCCCCTGCACGTGGCCGGCGTGGACTGATCTTTCCCAACCCTTCCTCTGAAAAATGGTCCACCAGAGTCTGATTCCAGACTCCTGGCTCAGGATCGCCAAATGTACATTTCACCCTCGTCGAAGGAGATAGAGACAACAATAAAAGTGGCACATACCTTTAGCTTTTCGGGAGACGGTGAAGTCGGTTTGATCCAATTCGATGGGATGGACTGAAACAGGCGCGATGTGGTGGATTATGGAAGTTGCACGACACGTTTTCGCGGTTAGATTTCGAACAAAAAAAGGTTAGGCTTCTTGCCGGTATATATGTGATTGAAAAAAAAAAATAAAATTCACTTATAACTTATATATAGGTAATTACGCGATGCGTCTTCGCGTTTAAATATCGCACACACAAAAAAGTAGGCTTCTTGCCGGTATGATAAAGAATGGAAAAAACACTTATAAGTTTATTTATAAAAAATTCGAGCGCTGCGGCTTCTTGCCGGACTTAGTTTTAGAGAGTATTTTTTTTGTCCTTTTTTTTTTCTTTTAATTTAAATTTGGGTTTTTTTTTGTTTCATTTTCGATTGATTTTCCGGGAGCCCGGTCGTGAGCGTGTCGATCGAATAGCCGCTTTTTTTATTAGTCCCTCGCTGTCGCTAAAGTTGCGGAAGAGCCGAGTTCGTTATTTCTGTCTGTGAAGTAATGAGTAATTAATTGTCGCCGTGCATTAGTCGGCGTTTACGCGGCGCGACAGCAACTTTGAACACCATTATTTTTGCATTAAATTGAGGGCTTTATTTAAGATAGTTAGAATGACCCGATTTAGGTCAAATATGCGCCGTTTTGTTCGATAACTTGTTGCCATTTTAAAGGTAATTTCATTATGCCTCTCTCATAGAAGCCCTCGTTCCTATTAGCAAAAAATTGAGACAGTCGAATTTCAGAAGCCTCTCTTGAAGCGAATGTTTCACCAGCAAAATTGTTAGCCATGGACAGGAACAGATGGTAATCACTTGGTGCCAGGTCCGGACTATAAGGTGGATGCAGAAGAACCTCCCAACCAAACTCCCGGAGCTTCTGGCGAGTCACTATCGATGTGTGTGGCCTGGCGTTGTCCTGATGGAACACAATTCCTCTCCTATTGGCCAAAGCTGGCCGCTTATGGGCGATTGCTTCCTTCAGACGGTCCAATTGTTGACAGTAGAGTTCCGAGTTAAGAGTTTTGCCGTATGGGAGCAGCTCATAGTAGATTATTCCCTGCCAATCCCACCAAACACACAGCAAAACCTTCCTGGCCGTCAATCCTGGCTTTGCCACCGTTTCCGCCGGTTCACCGTGTTTCGACCACGACCGTTTTCGCTTGACGTTGTCGAAAGTGACCCACTTTTCATCACCAGTCACCAACCGCTTCAGAAATGGGTTGATTTTGTTGCGGTTCAGCAGCGATTCGCAGATGGAAATTCGGTCTGTGAGGTTTTTTTGCGTTAACTCGTGTGGCACCCATACATCGAGCTTCTTTGTGTATCCAGCCTTATTCAAATGGTTCCAAACGGTTTTTTGTGCAATCTTTAGCTCTTTTGCAATCGAAACAGTGCTAACATGACGATCGGACTCGATAATTTCCATGATTTTATCGACATTTTCGACAATTGGCCTTCCAGTGCGTGATGCATCCTTGACATCGAAGTTACCGGAACGGAATCGACGAAACCAAAATTGCGCATGATTGGCTGTTACAGTATCAGGTCCATAAACGCTATTCACATTTTCAGCCCCCTGGCTTGCGTTTTCTCCTTTATCGAAGAAAAACTGTAAAATGTAGCGAATTTTCTTTTTGCTGATGTCCATCTTTGACAAGCTCTCAAACAAAACTGAATCAATCAATCAAAAAAGTGTCCAAAAAGCTTTTTTAGTAGGAACTGTCATCTTTCTAATGCCCCCTAGCGGAACACGATCGGACTTATACAACGCGAGATGCAGATAAATAACGCCATCTATTGGAAAAATAATGGATTTCTTTTTACTACACCTAATATATAGCAAAAACTATAAATAGCAAAAACAAATATTCTTAGCAAACATAATTTGTCTTCTTATTAGTGTTGTTCCTTCGACCAAGTTTCCTAGGTTCATGTGTTATAAGTGCAGGTTTTCCCCGTTCTAAATTCGATTTTCACCGGTTTCCACGGTTGGTAACTTTCTACCAAACTTGGTATTTAAAAAAAAATGTTATCGATTTTTTTAGCATGGTAGTTTTTTTTCCATTTGGTTGTATTTAGCAATAAATATTAATAGCATTGACAGACATATGGTATAAAGTCTATGGACTTCACACCACAATAGAAGAAGTCTATGTTGGGGTGACAGATTGTAATTGATTGTAGACTTTTGAAACCACCTGATAAAAAAAATTTAAAACAGCTGATATTTGAGTATATAAACAAACAAGATATTAAAATAAATCAAAACCATTATAAACCGAAGAAATGGACAAATTCACAAACTCGATTGAAAGCAATGATGAATATCCTTGCGGTCAATAATTTTCACAAGTATATAGCTTATTGTTTTGATGCAGATATATTGGAGAGTCGTAAGTATTATCATTTTTACTTTAATATTAGATATTATGTGAATTTTTATTTAAGGTAGAGAATTAAAGTTTTTGGGAAAATGATGTTCCAAAACTGTCGAGTCAAAAGTTTAAAACCTATATTCGCGTTGATCGCTCAACTTTCGAATATTTGGTATCGTCTTTGTCCGGCTGGGAGAAGCAGAACACTTTTTTCCGGTACCCAATTTCGCTAGCCGAATTGCAATAGCCCTGTACGCCCTTTGATCGTCGGCTGAGTACCACACAATTGGAAGCCTTTTCGGCGTTGGTCGGACAACTGTAGGAGAGATTGTGTGCGAATTTTGCGATGAAATATGGAAGAATCTTCAGGCTACACAATTCGATGCATATCCTCCAACAGATGAAAAAGTTGCTGATATTATGTCCGGTTTCGAGAAATTAAGATTTCCTCAATGCTATGGGGCAATTGACGGCAGCGAATCTTTATAACTATAAAGGATGCAAATCAGTTGTCCTTTTCGCTGCGGTCGACCATCGGTACCAGTTTACCTATATTAATGTCGGAACTCCTGAAAAAAGTCACGACTCCACCATCTGAGTCGAGCTCATTAAAAAAATTTCATGATTTTCATACCAGCATTCAAACGGCATTCAAAAGAAATCAATGGCGTCAACATACCAATACTTTTAATCGGTGATGCGGCTTTTAAACTGTCGTCGAATTTAATGAAGCCATTCAGCATTTCAGTTTAATAGCTCGATGCCGAACGTATATTTTATTACCATCTTTCCAAATGTCGACGTGTTGTTGAAAACGCATTCGGTCACTTAAAGGCACGCTTCAGAAGGATTGGAAAGGGGTTAGAGGTTAATCTAACAAATGCTTTTAAAATCATAAAAGCCTGTTGTGTTCTGCATAATTTATGCAATAACAGAAAAGATATTGTTAACAATTATTGGCTTCAACATCTGGCTGACATCACAAAATTATCACAACCAGCAAGAGGCTATTCGGGGAGAGTTAGAAACATTGCAGTGCGAATGGCAATAAAAAATAATTTGGCAAATAGTAAGTTTCAACTCAAAAAACTTTGTATTTCTTATGAACTATTCAGATTATCCAATTCAACGTCAACACTTTATTCCGAAACGTTTCAAAATCGTGTAAAACCTCACAAAAGCGGGTAACATGCCATTAAGTTTTGCACTTTTATTGGGATGATTATACAAGAATACATATAATATTAGTAATAATTACACAGAATTTTTTTATTTTTTATTAGTTTGTACCAGGCACGTAGCCAGGATTTTCAGACGGGGGGGTTTTAATATTTCCAATTTTTTGCTGCGTAACAATTTACATTCTTTCGAAATAATACGTCAATGAAACCGATAGTCGTAACAAAAGTATAAAAAAGTAAGAAACAGAACTCCAAAAGAAGAAGCACCATAGTGTGCGTATAAAAGTTGCTGAAAATTATATAACTTAAACCAAACCAAACAATCATTGCTGATTTTATTAATTAATAGTTTTAATAATTTTTTACAATCAGAACAGAGTTTACCCGAGAGGGTAGTTGATCGAGAGTGTGTTTTGCTGTGGTTCATTGGTATGGAAAGTTCCAACAAAATCGACATACCAATATCAAGTACATTAAAAGATAATAAAAATATTAGGGGTATTCACAAGGAAGGTGGAATTTCGTCGCAAAAAGTCGATGTCGGAAAATTTCCGATGAATTTCCGATTTTAACAAGCAGTCGTAATTTGTTGTTTTTGTTTTGCTTACAAATAATATTTCCGACCGTGTAGACTTTTTGCGACACTCCCGAGCGTGTTACTTTTCGCGTTGTAATTTTGCAACATAAAATGGTGTTGCCAACATATTTTAAGAGCTTAAAAGCCTCTTGTCCCCCTTTATTGGTTTATATTGAATAAGTAAGTAATAGTCATGTAAAGTTTTTATTATTGTATAAATAAATATTTTCAAAATAAATAAACGCTTTCTTCACTGGGTTGCTCACAAAAAAACTTTTTACGATGTTGCAATTTTGGGATTTTCCGAATTTCCGACATTTAAAATTCCCCTTGTGAATACCCTTATTATTTCATATTACACATTTAATAACCAAAATTTACACTTCATTTAAAAAAAAATCTTTAAAACTTCTGAAATTAGTCAGTGAATATAGTAAATCCCGATACTTGGTTATGTCAGATTGTCTTAATTTATTTTTTCGATCTCAAAATGTCACCAAATATTAATTTTTGGACTAATATTGAAAAACTTTCGTGATATTCCTACAGAGTGAAATATTTACTTGAAAAATTTCGAGTGGGTAAAATACCCATGTTCTGCCGTGCCTGTGTTTGATTATCTGCATACACAACTGCACATAAAAAGTTTACGATTACGAAAAAATGCAAAAATAATCGGGATTATTTGTGATTAATGAAAAAATTCGAACTATTCAAAAAATAATACGAATATTTTTTTTTTTTTTTTTGAGTAACATTTAAATGATGCAATGGTGCTGAAAATTTGAAACGGAATTTTCTCGTAATCCTTACGTGATATAATTTTTTTGATATATTTCAATTTTTCGGGAGACAAAATCAAACAGAAGCACTAATAAACTTTAAAGGAGGATTTCGTTGTAGAACAGTGTAATTTTCATACCTGCTTAAATCGAGTTGGCAGCACTGAAGCAGCGCTTAGACGTCCATGCATCTTGAATGTAATTTTATTCTCGATCACGATACGAGAACAATCTGCCATTTGGACATTGCTCGTCGAACCTAGTAGAGTATGTTTGAACTTCTGAGCTCCGCTCCAATTTTGTAACCGTTTCCGTTTTGGCTTCTTGAAGTTTTAATTTTTGCCAGAGTGCATTGGAAATACAATTTAAAATAACATAGTCAGATTGACGACGGGGGAGTTTTAACACCCAAAATCCTCCCCTTGGCTGCGTCCCTGGTTTGTACATCTGAAGCAACAGTGGCTATAAATGAGTTATTCCAGATATTTCTCTGTATAGTTTTCAGTTTGCGCTGGCTCAGTATTAAAGTTTTGGTGTACCAAAGTGCTCGAAGTGTTTGATAAGGACACCATTATCGAATTCGAAGTCTCTAATAGTTGAATTATTTTTGCATCATTTTTAGTGGTTTGCTGCAAATATTCTTTAAAATCACTATCGTCTTCTTTCTCATCTTTAGTTTCCATTCGCCTTTTCTTTTTTTTTTACTTCCAGCGAATCTTGGTGTCGACGACAGTATCAACGATGACGATGAAGTTGAGGGGGCATCGGATGTATCATTTGAGGCCAAATAAGTCAGTCTAAATTGCATCGATTTCTTGTCGATTCCTTTCAGATGGAAATTCTAAAATATAATAGAATTAAATGTGCATTAGTATTAAGAACAAGTACATGACTTATATGTTTATATAATATATACGATGTTTATATAGAAATAAGTTACCAAAAAGTGCACTCTCTTCTGTTACGTAATCGCCCCTAGCGTACCTAAGCCCACCGAGATTTTCATGTACTTTTTAATAATGAAACCAGGTGGATGGCGTCCCTCCACTTTTCCCAACTTTAGCAATTTTTCCCAATATAAATTTTCTTGACTTTACTGCTTTGAAAACGCTAGACATACACACAACCTCCTACATATATATGCATGCATACCGATTTATAAGTCCCGTTTATTGACAAAGCCAAAACTAACCAAAGGTTGCGTCAAACGCGATTTTCGTGTGCTCGACAGGATCGAACACAAAAAGCGTGTTTGAAGAAGGTTTGAGTTAGCTTCCTCTAGCTGCTGGTCCAGGTGAATTTCAAAATATATAAAATGACATCTCTTGTTGTTCTATACTCTTCGATAGAGCTGGATAACTATCGATAGTTGCGACCATCGATAGTTTCGATAGTCGATAGTCTAAACCACCGATAGTATCGATAGTACTATCGGAAGTTTTATTTTAACCTTTAACTGTGGACGTTCCATTTTTGTTACACTACTATGGACGTGCGGTCTCACAGACCGCTATCTTTACGGGATGGGTTCTACCTTCATGAGAAAGTATCAGGCCCGTGCGCACGGTCTGGCCTAGCCAGCCGGATATCTGGCATCCTCCGGAGGAGAGGGGCACGAGATCCACAAACTGCAAGCGGTCTGTGAGACCGCACGTCCACAGTTAAAGGTTAAGGTTTCAAGTAATTTGATTCGCAGATTGCTATTGGTTTGAATTCACTTTTTGTCAAATAAAGGCTAGGCGCCGACTACTCAATTTTCAGTTGCCCAATTTTTAGTTGGGTGTTTGTGGCACACAGACCTATATGACAGCGCGCCGACATTCCAATTTTTAGTTGACCCAATACAAAATATGTGTTTTGCCACAAATTTTAAATTGGCCAAACGTGTTTTGTTACATACGTTCTTATGGGGCGCCGCACAATACTCAATTTGTAGTTGGAAGTGTTCTTTAAACACATGGTACCGAATAATTAACAAATTATTAAGTAATTAATTAATAATCAATTAATTTAATTGAAAGTATCCAATTTTAAATTGTTTAGTCGGCGCGCAAGAGCACTTTTCCAACTAAAAATTGGCCAACTAAAAATTGAGTAGTCGGCGCCTAGCCAAAATGTTCGAACTGTTTAAAATAAAAATATCCAAAATTTTTAAGTTTTAAGTTAAAAAAAAAAAAAATTATTTATTCTTAGAACTCAAAAATATAAAATCCAAAACAATAGTCAAAAACTTAACAATTCTGTACATGCTGGAGAAAAACCACTTCAACTATTATGTACGTATTGGGGAAAAGGCACTTACTTCTATTCTGTACATTTTGAGGAAAATCTCATATGGTTTTTGTGAGGGATCCAAAATACCGGTTATTTAAAAATTTTTTGATGCAAAAAAGCAAAGCGTTACCGAAGGTAAAAAAATATTTTAAGGATGAATAAATAATCCTTATGAAACACGGATTCAAAATTTTCGTAGAAGCATATTATGACACTAGATTTGAGAAAGTATAAAAAAAAATTTTAAAACAAACAAAAAGCATGGCATACTACCAGGGTTTGTAATGAATTTCAAAGCGTGCAATAATAAATTTCAAAACGCACGCATTTCAAAAAATACAAGGCAAGGTGTGAAATAATAAATTTCAAAACGCACGCATTTCAAAAAATACAAGGCAAGGTGTGCAATAATAAATTTCAAAATGCACGCATTTCAAAAAATACAAGGCAAAAATAAGCAGAGCATACTACGAAGTTGTATGTTATAATAAAGAATTTCAAATTATGAATCTGTCAAATAAAAATAAAAATTTTCTTCACAAAAAAAACGTTTTCTTAAATTTAGGTTAAAATCTAGTTTGAAATCTTATTGCATGAAATATTGTTCGGCACTCGTGTCGAAACTCAGCTTTTTTCGCACTCGTGGTATTGTAACACTCGGCTGCGCCTCGTTTGGGATTAATTTTGCTTTTTATATTTTTGAGTTCAATTTGAAAATTATTTTTTGATTTGTAATTTTTCCAGCCGAAAATAAAAATCGTTCAATATGAAAAACATTTTTTTTCGGCTCAAAAGATTAAAAATCAAAAAATTATTTTAAAATTGGGCCCAAAAATATAAAAAGTAAACTAAATATGGCACAAACGTAACATTCCTCGATGCAAAGTACGTTGGAATATACAATGAGGCGGATCTTTCTTACTTTTTAGGAATCTGTTGTGATAAGTTCGAAAGGACTCAATCTGTGTAAGGCTGAATAAAAGAAACAACCGGATTGAGCTGTGTTCAGACGGCAACTGAAGTCACTCTTTATTTCATATAAGTATATCGAAGACTTAAAGTTTACTAAATTAAAGAGAGGAAATTGTCTTTGACACCCAGCACTTACTTCTACTGTTTACATATTATTCTTTAAACAAAATGCTAAGTGCGGTGGTCACAGAAACGAGCCGTTGACAAGGAGCATTAAAACGGTAAATGCGTTTGATACTTCGTCAGCAAATTTTTGCACTTAAAGCTTTGCTTACAATTTGAGCTACTGTAAAGCATTGTCTCTGCGGCCACTAGACTGTCCATTTCAACGAAAAGCCGGGTAACCGCAAGCACCACCTTTCCAAATCTAAAGTAAATGACCAAAAATTAACGTAATAAGTAAAATGTGAAATTGAACATAGTGCTTCTATTTCACGGGGTGCCTGAACCACTTTTAAATCGAAGGTCGAGGAGGTTCCGATTTTTTTTACAAGGATTTCATTAAGAGTCACTTGAATAACAATATTCTGCAATCGTAAACTCAAAACAGGTTGCACCTTCTTAGAAATCTGAAGTTAAAGTTTTTCTCAGTGTACGAATTATACCTTTTCTTCCTTTATCAAATTATTTTTAAACTTTACCATATGGGCAATTCCACAGAAATCGATGAGAAGAAAAAAAAAATTTTTTCGATTAAAGTTGGAAAAATATATCAATAATAGTTGAACAGATATGTAATCTATACGTTGCTGTCAAATTCATATAGTGCATCCTTTTTTCGCAAGTGGACACGCGTGTTTTGTGAAAAGCTTAAATTATTCGAAGAAAAATGTCAAACGTCGAAAATTTTCCCAAGGTCAGGAAATAAAACATGTATATATTTTTCGATATATAACTAAGCCCAATTATGGTTAACAATCAAGAGTTTTAGATTAAGCTGGCAAAAGTACGAAAAGTATAATTTTAAGCGACGCAGGCAGTGTTGCATTTGGCCGCAAAGTTTGTGTAACATACCAACGCTAAATGCAACAAAGTTAGTGTCAAAGTAAAGCATGTCGATGAAATAAATGTTCTTTATTTTTTCCTCTAAGTATTCGAAATTGTTCAAAGAATACCGTTAAAAAAATTAAATTTGTGGGTTATTTTTAATTTTAAATAGCATTAAAAACCTGTAACGTACCAACGCTTTCATGATTGTTAGCCTGACAAGGTACCGGTCGCAGTTTCAAATGTGCTAAGATCTATGTAACTTGAAAGTTAGTATGTAAATTTTTTATTCGGGCATGTGATTGGATTCCCTTTCTCCAAATTTTGGGGAAAGGGAATTTCGTTCCTCCAATATTTTGAAGAATGTATGGAAATTTTGAAAGAAATGACATTGTCAAAAACAAAAGAGCGGCTATACGATAAAATTTTCGAATTAAAAAATTTTGAACATATTTAAATTCCCGAGTATTTATTTCAATTTCCCGGGGAAATGAATTCCCGGACATCCAATCACACACCTGATATTTTATATTTTTTTGGATAGAAGTCTTTGATATGCACAAACCATCCAAACCATCAAAATTTCCCAAAGGGGGGTGCAAACCCGATATAGCCACCGTCGATCCAACCCTGTTTTGGACATACACAGTTTTAAAGGATAAACGATCACGCCTCATTTTTTTACTTGATGAGCAGGAGGTACCCTCATTTGATGAAAAAAAAGATAGTATTCCCGGCACACAAAGTCTGCCGGGCATAAAAAGCTTCTATACTATTCAGAAGGTTAATTTTATAGATTTAGGTCAAATCTTTTGTAAAAATTTTTTTTACTTTGATATCTCTATGACAGTTCGATTTCAAAAATTTTTATGTAACATACCAACGTAACGTACCAACAGGCGTATAATATTTTTTAAAATTTATCAACACATATTTCTTGGGTTTTTTAATGCAAATCATCGAAAGTAACCTTTTTTACATAATTCATAAAAATTTTGTAAAACTACATTTAGTAGGAGAGCAGAGTTTTCACAATATCTGCCGCTCTCTCAAAACAGCTAGAAAAATTTGTAACGTATCAACGCCTTTTAATCAGCATTACCAGGATGCCCCATGGACTTTTTTCAAAATTAAATATTGTATTTTCTAGAACTCATGCCTATCTTTATTTACTGGAAAAGCTCGACATCGTGTTTAAAAAACTTAAGAAGTTATGTGCCCAAAATTAAAAAAAGTGTAACGTACCAACAAATGGAATTGCCCATATATAATTTTTCTGTTAATTTTGAATTTTTTCCTGACATTGGACCTTTAAAATGATGTATAACATGTTATAGAAAGTTTGAGTTTGTTAAACAATTGTGAAATATAATCGCTAAAGTCAAATGTTTGAGTGCAAAAATGTTCGACTTTCTTGATTTTTTAATTTGACGTCATCGAGATGGTGTTTTTTTTAATTTTGTATTTTTGGCGTTTTTAATATCTTGAAAATGGCATATTACATGCATTCAGGTTTTCAATAGGTCGCACAATTTTTTAAATAATAACCGCAAAAGTCAACTCTAAATTGGCTGTCCAACAAGCGAAATGCATACCTCCTATACCTAAACGTTCGCTCTTATTGTGACGTAGCAGCCATGTACCAAAATGCTCGCGTAAAAGAAAGGTATTTTGAAGTTCAAAAGCCAAATCTAGGGAAAAATCAAATCTTTGAATAGCAAGGGCACAGTTACTTTCTCATAAGGAGCTTAAAATGAAGAAAATGCGAATATATAGGTTGGTTTAACATTTACATATTTAATGAGAAAAGGAAAGAAAAGAAAACAACGACTTTTATTCATTAAAACTCAAAGGTACTTAAATAAAGATGTGTATACATTAGACTGTTTCTTATTTTGAAAAATTTGATCGATTTCAAACCGCCGCACAGTGCGATATTTTCACAATCTAGGAGGACAAAACTATTACAAAAAATTATTTAAAAAAAAGTTTATTTTCATACATATGAAAGAAATATATCCCACTGTTACGAAAATGGTCAAAGAAGAAAGCAAACAAAGCTGACGTCTTCATAACGGCAGTTTGAAAAACCATATGTCTTCTGTGAATAATTTTCTGATTAGCACGTGGTGCCAAGAGCAAATTTGATTTATTAAAATTAAATTGTTAGAGTAAATTGGAAAATATCGAATTGACTGAAAACGATTAAGGAACTCTTTTCAAATAAAATTACATAAAAATTTTCCCTGAAAACATTTTTATTTCTATCGTTTGGAACATTTGAATGTGAGTACTTTTTCATTAGTTTATTTTCTGTTTTGCTTCTAAAGAAAAGTAAAAAAAACCTATTATTTCGCATTATTTCGATTTCAACCACTCATTTACTTAATAAATGAATTATAACCTTTAACATCTATGTAAAAAAATTTTGCAATCATTTGCACAACCTTGACTTTTTCATAATTGTTTGCAGAAATTTATTAAAAGCACCACCTATTCAACATAAGATGGAATCTCCTCAGAAGTAAACGACAAATGCATCACTAAAGTATAGTTAAATACTATCTTTTTTGGAAATAAATATCTTTAGAAAAATGCTTTTGATTTGGTTTTATTTAAAATATTACATTTGACTTTTGAAACGAACAAAACAGGGTTTTGTCTTCCTAGATTGTGAAAATATCGCACTGTGCGCCGGGCGGAAAATGTTTCCATTTGGCATAAAACTGACTGGTTTCAAATTTGGCGCGGATCGGAAGTGATTTGATGGGCGCGCTAGGGCTCTGAAATATGAAAAAAAATTTGTATGAGAATTAGTGTGGCCATCCGCGGATGATGATTATTTTTTTCGATTTGGATTCTGCGGGAAACGGTCTAGAAATTCTACTTTGTAGAGAATAGATTCACCTTTCTTTTAAGACATAAAACAACAAATTCGGATTATATTGGGCCGACCTGGGACGCCTTAAAGTCAAAATTTTGAGGATTTTAAAAGATACATCCGCTTGGAAGCTCTTGGCTGCCGCCGGAAAAAGAATTAACATATTTGCTAAGCATATTGGAAAAATATATAAAATAAGCCTTCAAACGAGCCTAGTATGAAGAGTATTTAATAACTTCTTGCTACATTTTAATAATATGTAATATTTGTGAATTTTTTTTATAAACTGAATTTTGGGTTCCGCCTTTTAACAGATCGAAAAATGGGTATGGTATAAAAAAAATAAATTTTCGATTTAAATGCCGAAGACCACAATGTTTGCCTAAATTTTTAAGACATTAATCATTAAAATCCGTTAACGTTATCTATTCATAATTTTACAATTAAAACGCAAAAAAATTGTACTACCTTATATGCAACATTTTGTTAAATACGCAGAAAACCGATAAGTGGCAGCGCTGATGAAACCAACAAAACAGCTGTGCGCATTGAAATTAATAACAAAGGCGTCCGAAGGAATTTGATCAGGGTAATGAGAAATTTGCAACTGTGTTAAATCGTGCATTTAGAGTTTTAAATTTATGTATATGTCGAGCACGGGTAAAAATGCGATGGAAAAACTAATTTGTGAGACAATACAAAAACTTAAATTTTATTGAAATTTGCACAATCAGTCTTTATTCAGGGGTAGGAAACTGCCCTTAGTGGTCCCTCTTGCGGACGCCATATCAATCCATATGACGCAATCTGTTTACGTTTTGCTGTCGTCGAGCAAAAGTAAATTTGAGTGAGATTAAACATAAAATAATCATTTTATACAAGGATTCATCTCTTATTTTAATAAAAAAACTTTTTACGAGAAATATTGTATTGAGGAAAATAAGTTTTTTGCCGTGTAACAATGCAATCTAGTTTAGTGAAAAGCTGTTGACAGTTTCGTCGGCGCTTCCACTTGTCTGTTTTATGCGTATTTTACCATTTGTTGCATATAAAGTAACTAGCTGGCACCAAGACTCGCTTCGTATGACCCGCGCTCGTTTCCTCTCCCGGCACAGGTTGATATTTATATTTATATTTATATTTATATTTATTGTTTGGGCCGCGATCGAGTCGTATATATATATATATATACGATTAAATAGAAAAAGAGAGAAGCGAGGAATTAATGGAATTCCTGCCGATCACTTCCGTGGATACTCACTTCGATTATCTGAGTCCAATTCCAAATGAAGAATCTCTAGTCGTTGGATTCTTTTAATTTCATCTTTATTTGGAGAATCGCGGGAATGCAAATATAAATTCAAGTTTTACGATGCCGAATATTTCGGAGATAGAATAAATGAAAAAAATAGGTAAATTCAACCTTTTTTCTAAGTTATAATATATACAAACGTGAGAAGTATAGACTACGAAAAAAACGTCTTCACCGCGTGAAGTTTGTTACAAAAAAGAGGCGGAAGCTTAGAGTTAACGGAACTCGTCAAGAAAAACGAAAAAGGTCAGTGCTGCCTTCTTTCACATTATTGAAATAAAAAAGTAGTAATCGTGGCTCCTAATGAAAGTTCGCTAGGGATGAATTCCGCGTGTAGAAAAAGGAGTCATCGTGGCTCCTAATGAAGAGTTCGCAAGGGCTGAAGTCCGCGTGTACATTGGCCGGGCCCCTTGCACAAAGGTGCAAAATAAGTTTAAGGCGAAGAGAGCCTGGTTGGCGATACTGGCCCGGACATCAAGTAGCCAAAAATCGAGTTTTGGGCCATTGGAAGGCCACTGGTCCTAGGTAGAATACCGGAGCGCAATATTTTGTAGTAGACATCTCCTCCCAATATTATTTCACAAGGGGCACGAACATGGAATGTGTCGTCCGCTACTAGTACGTGATCAAATTGCCTGGGTAGGTTCCATTTGACGGTCTGAGTCGGCGTAGTATACCGAACCGTGCACAGCTGCATGTTCAGGTCAATCGCGCAATCAGATTGGAAGCGTGGACAGAGAGATGCCGAACACATTTCGTTTTCGCGATACGTCCAAGTTGGAAGCTGAAGTGTTCGGACTAGTTCCTTAGAAATAAGGCTTCTCTCGCTACAAGGGTCGATAAGCGCTCTGACCATTTTGTTGGTACGATTGGTTTGAATTTTGACACGCGCAGTCGGCATCAAGATGATGAGCTCCTGCACAGGTAGGGAAGGCGTCGACGAGGTTCTTGCTGGCGATTGCTTATTTGAAGTGATCGTTGCGTGAAGCAGAGAATGGTGCTGTCCGTTGCAAAAAGTACAACGGCCTTTGCTTTTGCAATCTTGGCGTTGATGCGAATGCGCCAAACAGTTAGAGCAGTAGCGAAACTTGTTGACCGTGCGTTTCCGAACTTCCATTGACATAAGCAAAAATTCTGGGCAATGGGCCAGTGGGTGGTGACGGCAGCATAGGCGACAGCGGTAGCGATGATCCTTTGGAGGTGGCATTGATCTGTTATTGTAGAAATTAATGAATTAACGAAAGAGTTATTTAACAGGTTGGTAATAAGATAAGTTTAGAGATGGGACGAGTATAAACTCCTCTGCTGGTACGGATGTCGGCTACCCTAACCCTTGCATCGACCCCTACATATGTCTTTGTTATACGCCCTAGTCTCCATTCCGTGCTAGGTAAATTTTCTTGTCGAATAACCACAAAATCGCCGACCTTAAGATTTTCTTTCGGAAATTTCCATTGATATCGTTTGTGAAGCTCGGTCAAGTATTCATGCTTCCAACGCTCACATAGAAAGGTGTTCATTGCTTGAACACGACGCCAACGATTGATGACTGACATTGGTTTTTCGTGAATAGGAGGATCTAGTGGGGAAAGGAGAGGGCCACCAATTAGAAAATGACCAGGAGTAAGGGCCGCAAGATCCGTCGGATCTGCAGATTGGGGACTCAACGGTCTAGAGTTAAGGCAAGCCTCGATTTTGGCGATTAAAGTTTGAAATTCTTCAAATGAGTATTTCAGAAGTCCAGCAGATTTTCGTAAATGTAATTTAAAGCTTTTAACACCGGCCTCCCACAAGCCGCCCATGTGAGGAGCTCCAGCAGGAATAAAATTCCAAGATATGTTATAATGTGCATATTGGTTGATAGTTGCGTTTTGAGAGGATCGAATGAAACTTTCAAATTCCTTGCGTAATGCTTTTTCTGCTCCGACGAAGTTTTTTCCGTTATCTGAGAAGATTTGAGACGGACAGCCCCGGCGGGCTGTAAACCGAGCGAATGCCGCCAGGAAGGTTTCAGTGCTGAGATCGGAGGTAGCTTCCAGATGGATAGCTTTGGTGCTGAAGCAAACGAAAATGCTCACATAGCCTTTAGATAACCTATGCCCACGCCCGCTGTATGATTTTATATCGAATGGTCCAGCGAAGTCGACGCCCGTAATAGTGAAAGGTCGTGAAAATGTACTTCGTTCAGCTGGTAATGCGGCCATAAGCTGAGTTTGTTGTTTCTTCCTGTCGAGCAAGCATTTGTGACAACGGTTGATAGTCCATTTAATGAGATTACGGACGGTAGGGATCCAGAATTCACACCGTAGTAGTCTCAGCATTAAGGCGTTTCCTCCATGAAGGGAGATTTTGTGGATGAATTCTACTAGAAGTTTTGTCAAACGGCAGCTGTATGGGAGGATGATAGGATGAGACTCGTTAAAGCTTAAGGATTTAGAAGAGATAAGGCGACCATTGACTCGAAGTATAGAGTTTGGGTCTAGATAAGGGTTAAGAGGAAGCAAATTGCTTTTAGGAGGTAGAGAACCTTTAGTTTGTAAGAAAGCAATATCGTTCGCGTAATAAGTGCTTTGAGCCAGGTGGATTAGACGTTGTTTAACGCATGTAATTTCCTTTGCTTGAATATCTGTACTGAAGTTAAGCGTTACTTGTTTATGCTGCCTTTTAGTACGATTAATGAATCGGAAGCAGTACGACAACACTCGGAGCGCGCGAGACAAACAGGAAAATCGTTGTAGTATATCTTCATGTGCTTCCATCGACGAAAAATTAGTTTTCACGGGTCGTTGCTCCAGCTCGGTTGAAAATGCGGAAGGATTTTTGGAATCCCACGTGGATTTGGACTGATTGAGCCAGCTAGGACCATGCCACCATAGCGTTGATGCGGCTAGATCTTGTGGTGAGCATCCGCGGCTTGCTAAGTCAGCAGGGTTGTCCTCTAATTTTATATGTCTTCAGTCAGAAGTGTTCGATCATTACAGAATTTTCGAGACCCGATTTGCGACAAACGATGACCAAATGCAAGGAGGTTTCCTAAGCCACGCCAGTACAATTGTGGAATCTGTCCAACAAAAGATATCAGACACATCAATTTGGCTTTCACGACGAATTGCATCAATCATTTCGGAAAGTAACAGAGCTCCACAAAGTTCGAGACGGGGTAGAGATATGCTTTTTATAGGTGCTACTCTTGTTTTTGAAAGGATTAGAAATGTGAAGATTTCATTAAGGTCTGTTAAACACCGTAAATAGATACAAGCGGCATACGCCTTTTCCGATGCATCGCAAAAGGCATGAAGTTGATGGCGTTGGCCAGGTGCATAGTGCATAGTGCGTCCATCTCGGAATTTTGATTGATTCAATAGAATAAAGATTTTTCAAAAAGAGCTTGAAAGAGGCATTTAGATTGTCGGGTATGCAGTCGTCCCAATCGAGTTCCCACAGCCATATTTGTTGCATAAGCATTTTGGCAGCCACAATCACTGGAGCTAGCCATCCGGCGGGGTCAAATAACCTCGCTATTGCCGACAGAACTTCCCGCTTGGTATAGGAGGCCTTGTCCACGGTGGATTTTACTTTAAAGAAAAATTCATCAGACACAGCATTCCATCGGATTCCCAAGGCCTTGGTGTTACTTGCTTCTTCTAATACAAGAAACCTTTGATCTAAAAGCTGTTCTTGAGGAATATTTGACAAAACAGAAGCAGAATTAGACATCCATTTACGCAAAGAAAACGCGGCACTGTCGAGTGCGTTCGTTAACTGAATTCGTGATTGAATTGTGGTGTCTAAGTCATGGCCTCCGGCTAACACGTCATCGACATACATGTGATTTTTTAAAATTGAAGCTGCTAACGGTAGAAAGTGTTCGACATCCGAAGATAATTGAAAGAGAGTCCTTATGGCTAAATAAGGGGCGCAGTTGACGCCAAAAGTAACGGTTCGTAACTCGAGATCTCTTATGGGATCGACGGGCGAATGTCGGAAGAGGATGCGTTGGAAAGAGGTATGTTTTGGGTCCACCAGGATCTGCCTATACATTTTCGTGATATCGGCATTAAAAACGAATTTAAAGAGACGCCACCTGATAGTGAGGAAGACGAGATCCGTTTGGAGTGAGGGGCCTACGTGGAGAGTGTCATTAAGACTGAGTCCGTTCATTGAGGGGTAGGAAGCATTGAAGACAACGCGGAGGTGAGTGGTTAAGCTTTCTTCTTTGATGACTGCGTGATGCGGTAGATAATAGTGATTAATTCGTTCGTTTGTTGGGGGTGGTGAAACTGGTTTCGCGTGGCCTAAGGTGAGATATTCTGCTAGGACTTCATCGTATTCTGCTTTAAATTGAGGCTTTTTAATAAGTCGAAGTTCGTTGCGAATGAATTGATTCAGGGCCCTTTTTCGAGATTCGCCTATGTTTATTTCGCTTGAAATATCGGTCTTAAAAGGTAATTGGACCATGTAACGACCTTCTGGAGTGCGGTATGTAGTACGTGCATAGTGCGCCTCGCACCATCGATCTGCTTCAGACAGGACTTTCGATTGAGGAATTTGCTCGACTTCCCAAAATTTTGCTATTTGTTGATCAAGTGTTAATTCCATAAAATGAGACAGAAATATATTTGGTTTCACATGTGATGGATTTGAGATAGGGCCCGTTATGATCCACCCGAAAATAGTTTCCTGAGCTAATAACGTTCCAGCCACGTTTTTCCTCATTCCGCTTAGCAGAGTGGAAGGATAAACATCACCGCCAATTAATATGTCGATGCCTGCTGTGGTGTGCAAATTTGGATCAGAGATCAGAGTGACCTCTGAACCTGGATCAATCAACGCACGAGCGGTATAAGCTGTTCCATTGTGGAGAATTTACACTAAAGCTGTGCCCAAGAGAACATTTTTTGGTTTAACATGAAAGCAAGATTGAATGTGCGTCAATTGGTTGCTATTACACGTAGATTGAATTGATGTAAGCAGAGGATTTTGTGAAGGAGGAGGAGTGGACTGTATATGAGTAGAATTCGCAAGTGGCGAAGAATTAAAGGGAGCAGATGGAATTGGCAACGAAGAAACCGCGGGCGAAGATGTTTGCTTCGGGGGTGAATTTGAATGAGTCGCAGTAGACGTGTTCAAATCCTCTCTATGCAAGAGAGTGTGATGCTTTCGGTTGCATTTGAGACAAGTGCGAGTACTTTTGCAATCTTTGAAAATATGTGAAGATGCTAAGCAATTGGTACAAAGCCGTAACCTTTTGACAGTTGAGGCCTTTTCATTATGATTTATCGGAAGAAATTTAGGACAATTTCGAATCGAATGCGATTCTGTGCACAGTTTACATTGATTTGGTGATGTAGAGACGTTGGTTTGAAAGGATTGCTTGCCTTTTGGTTTATTTGATGAAGACGTATCCTTCTGTGAAGATGTAGAGTTCCCTCGAATATCCGAGTAGGATTCCAAAGCTCTGAATCTTTGGGTAAGAAAATGATCCATATCGCTCCAACTGGGTAGTACTGATTTTTCATCGATCGACTGTTCCCACAGAGCCAGAGAGATATCGGGCAATTTAGACGAGCACAAGAAAACGAGAAGAGGATCCCAACCACTGACGTCTAACTGATATTGAGAGAGAGCGGACAGACAATTATTGATTAATCGATGTAACTCTTTAAGTTGAGTTCCGGACTCTTCTTTGACCACAGGAAGATTAAGAAGGATTTTGATTTGACTGTTGATAAGAATACGCTTATTCTCATAGCGATCTTTCAGATTTTCCCACGCCTGTTCGAAACCTTCATTGGTTAATGGAGACTTTTTTACTTAATGAAATCCTGTAACAAAATCGGAACCTTCTCGACCTTCGATTTAAAAGTGGTTCAGGCACCCCGTGATTTACTAGTTCTCCCGCTCTTTTTGGCTTGACGTTTTTCTTATTTGGGATGCATATAAACTATCGATAGTCATTAAAAAACCATCGATGCTTACGATAGTTTGAAACCATCGATGTATCGATAGTGCCATCGATAGTTTCTCCAGCTCTACTCTTTGACTGAATTCGATACAGTGCTGAGATATGTCCTTTTGCCAATTTTTTTTAAATTTTTTGTTGTTTTTGTTGCAACGTTATACATATGTATGTGTTTGTGTATGAATCTGTTCATGCTAGAAACCAAAAATTTGAAAATTTCAATTTGGGCTTCATGGGTATATGAGAAATTTTGAACTTGCCCTGCAGTAAATGTCCTCGTCACCAGGTACTACTAACCAACCTGTGCCATTATATTCTCCTCTTCATATTTTGTATGAACGTATTTGCGAGAAGACATCAGTTGATGCTGAAACTGGTTATGCAATAGAGACAACGGGTCCAATTTCAATAACAATTACTTGTACACTTGCTTTAGTAAGAAGAAGACGGCTACGTGGCGTAGTGGATAGTGTGTGCACTTATTAACCCATAGGTTCGAGCTGGAATCCACGCGCAGGCGAGAAAAAGAAGGGGAAAAATTAATATTCAACCAAGCAAATTTTTTAAAAGAACAAAGTGTTCTACACTTAAAGATAAGAAAACAATTTACGTGACTTTTAAAAATTCCTGCAATTTGGACTTCAAAACCTTTTTATACCCAGCGTAAGCGGGGTATATTAGTTTTGTGCGAATCTTGTAACAGGGAGAATTAAGCTCCGGAGATATAGACAAATATATATAGAAATGATCAGGATCAAAAACTGAATCGATTTAGACATGTCCGTCTGTCCGTCCGTCCGTGGTCGGATCTCCTCCGAAACGGCTGAACCAATGAAGTCAAAATTTGGCACACATGTATATCGCGGTCCGAGTATGATCCTAAGTACAAATGGGAGACATCTGCCCACTGCCACGCCCACAAATGAATTTATTGTGTTTTCAGTAAAATGCTTGTAACTTGCGAACCACTCAACACATTCAATTGATATTTGGAGTAGTGGTAACTTACGAAAAGGGACATATCCTACAAAAAATGGACGCCGTCCTTCTCGAGCCATGCCCACAAATAAGCCCACAAATAAGGGGTTATCGTAACTTCGGAAAGAAAAGGCATAGAAGCTTCAAAATCGCAACATAGGTTGACCAAGGCGAATGAAAGGTGTAGGGAAAAAATTAAAATGGTCCGCCCACTTCCACGCCCACAAATTGAGAATTTTCGTAACTTCCGAAGTTAAAGGCGTAGAAGCTTCAAATTCGCAACATAGGTTGACCAAGCCGATTGAAAGCTGCAGGGAAATAATTTATGTAGCCCGCCCACTGCCACGCCCACAAATGAAGATTTTTCGTAACTTCCGAAGTAAAAGGCGTAGAAGCTTCAAATTCGCAACATAGGTTCACCAAGGCGAATGAAAAGTGTAGGGAAATAAATTATGTGGCCCGCCCACTGCCACGCCCACAAATAGAGAAGCAAAACATAGTGCGGTCATAATGTTGGGACGCTGGGTATTTCAAAGTCGGACTTGACCGACTTTAGCTTTCTTACTTGTTTATAATTGTTGGCGTAAAAATTTTTTTCAAAGCCAATAGTTTTTTATATATTAGGTGTAGTAAAAAGAAATTTTATTTCTTATTATTTTATTATTTTTGCATTAAATTGAGGGCTTTATTTAAGATAGTTAGAATGACCCGATTTAGGTCAAATATGCGCCGTTTTGTTCGATAACTCGTTGCCATTTTAAAGGTAATTTCATTATGCCTCTCTCATAGAAGCCCTCGTTCCTATTAGCAAAAAATTGAGACAGTCGAATTTCAGAAGCCTCTCTTGAAGCGAATGTTTCACCAGCAAAATTGTTCGCCATGGACAGGAACAGATGGTAATCACTTGGTGCCAGGTCCGGACTATAAGGTGGATGCAGAAGAACCTCCCAACCAAACTCCCGGAGCTTCTGGCGAGTCACTATCGATGTGTGTGGCCTGGCGTTGTCCTGATGGAACACAATTCCTCGCCTATTGGCCAAAGCTGGCCGCTTATGGGCGATTGCTTCCTTCAGACGGTCCAATTGTTGACAGTAGAGTTCCGAGTTAAGAGTTTTGCCGTATGGGAGCAGCTCATAGTAGATAATTCCCTGCCAATCCCACCAAACACACAGCAAAACCTTCCTGGCCGTCAATCCTGGCTTGGCCACCGTTTCCGCCGGTGCACCGTGTTTCGACCACGACCGTTTTCGCTTGACGTTGTCGTAAGTGACCCACTTTTCATCACCAGTCACCAACCGCTTCAGAAATGGGTCGATTTTGTTGCGGTTCAGCAGCGATTCGCAGATGGAAATTCGGTCTATGAGGTTTTTTTGCGTTAACTCGTGTGGCACCCATACATCGAGCTTCTTTGTGTATCCAGCCTTATTCAAATGGTTCCAAACGGTTTTTTGTGCAATCTTTAGCTCTTTTGCAATCGAAACAGTGCTAACATGACGGTCGGACTCGATAATTTCCATGATTTTATCGACATTTTCGACAATTGGCCTTCCAGTGCGTGGTGCATCCTTGACATTGAAGTTACCGGAACGGAATCGACGAAACCAAAATTGCGCATGATTGGCTGTTACAGTATCAGGTCCATAAACGCTATTCTCATTTTCAGCCGCCTGGCTTGCGTTTTCTCCCTTATCGAAGAAAAACTGTAAAATGTAGCGAATTTTCTCTTTGCTGATGTCCATCTTTGACAAGCTCTCAAACAAACCTGAATCAATCAATCAAAAAAGTGTCAAAAAAGGTTTTTTAGTAGGAACTGTCATCTTTCTAATGCCCCCTAGCGGAACACGATCGGACTTACACAACGCGAGATGCAGATAAATAACGCCATCTATTGGAAAAATAATGGATTTCTTTTTACTACACCTAATATTAACTACTACAGTCGAACTTCCTTATAATGAAGTCGCACGGGACCAAAAAATCACTTCATGATATAGAAATTTCATTTTACAGAAATTATTAACACGTACACTGAAAGTGGAACGAAAAAGCTGTTCGTTTGAAATTATTTCATAGTAGGGAGAACTTCATTGTATAGACGTTTACTATACGGAAGTTCGACTGTAAATACTAACAGTAAAAAAAATGCATGCTCTCGCATATACATTCGTTCATACAAAATATCAAGGGGAGAATATAATGGCACGGGTACAGTTGGTTACTAGTAACTGGTGACAAGGACACTTACTGCAGGGCAAGTTCAAAATTTCTCATATACCCATGAAGCCCAAATTGAAAGTTTCAAATTTTTGGTTTCTAGCATGAACAGATTCATACACAAAGACATATATATGTATAACGTCGCATCAAAAACAACAAAAAATATTTAAAACAAGTAAGAAAGCTAAAGTCGGTCACGCCCGACTTTGAAATACCCAGCGTCCCGACATTATGAGCGCACTATGTTTTGCTTCTTTATTTGTGGGCGTGGCAGTGGGCGGGCCAAAAAAAAATTTTTCCTAAACCTTTCATTCGCCTTGGTGAACCTATGTTGCGAATTCGAAGCTTCTACGCCTTTTACTTCGGAAGTTACGAAAAATCTTCGTTCGTGGGCGTGGCAGTGGGCGGGCCACATAAAATTTTTTCCTACACCTTTCATTCGCCTTGGTGAACCTATGTTGCGAATTCGAAGCTTCTACGCCTTTTACTTCGGAAGTTACAAAAAATCTTCATTTTTGGGCGTGGCAGTGGGCGGGTTACAAAAAATTTTTTCCTACACCTTTCATTCGCCTTGGTGAACCTATGTTGCGAATTTGAAGCTTCTACGCCTTTTACTTCGGAAGTTATGAAAATTCTCTATTTGTGGGCGTGGCAGTGGGCGGGCTACATAAATTTTTGTTCCTTTAATTTGCCTTGGTCAACCTATGCTGCGAATTTTAAGCTTCTACGCCTTTTACTTCACAAGTTACGATAAGCCCTTATTTTTGGGCTTATTTGTGGGCGTGGCTCGATTAGGGCGGCGTCCATTTTTTGTCAGGATATGTCTTTTTTTGTAGTTTACCAGCACACCAAATATCAATGGGATGTGTTGAGTGGTTCGCAAGTTACAAGCATTTTTTTGAAAACACAATAAATTCATTTGTGGGCGTGGCAGTGGGCGGATGTCTCCCATTTTTACTTAGGATCATACTCGGACCCCGATATACATGTGTGCCAAATTTCGACTTCATTGGTTCAGCCGTTTCGGAGGAGATCCGACCACGGACGGACGGACAGACGGACAGACGGTCAGACGGACAGACGGTTAGACGGACAGACGGTCAGACGGACAGACGGACATGTCTAAATCGTTGATGCCCGCGGAGCAAGCTTCGGAGCATTGAGAGCGAATGCTTGTGTACATACACAAAAGGCAACAAGCAAGCTGAGAAATCGAAACCTGTTTAGTCTGACACAAGTATTACAGTATGAGAAACGAGCTAATAGGCAATTCAACAAAGCTAATAGGCAATTCACCAAAGGCAACAACAACCACACGGCATACCAGGCAATCCACCACGATGCCTCTTTGGGCATTGTTGTCGTGTCTAGAAATTGGGCAAGTACAAGCAGTTAGTTTTTTTTAGGGATTTTTTTTCATTTATAACCGTAGAAAATCAGATATTATGTAGTTTTTTAAAGAATGATTATACCATTTTAAGCTGTAGAATTTCTTTTAACATTTAATTTTTCTTTTTTGTATTAGAAAAATTCACGTACTACAAAAAACTGATTTCCGAGGTTTTGGTGTTGTTTAATTTAGACGTGAGTGTGGCATCCATGGAGAACAGATGGTGCCAAATGGAACGAGTCAATAGTGCAAATCGATGGTGAAAATAGTAATCGACTACAATTTGAACGTTTAGCTTTTAGAAATGAGACCTTCTGTCTGTCTGATTTTCAAAGGTATCCCTTCGTTGTAGGGATTTTTAAAAAATTCATAAATGCTGCCCTAAAACCAAAATTTTTTGAAACACATAGTGGAATTATTTATTTGGATTTAGTTAAGGGCATAAAATGTAGAATCCAAATATAGAAAAGTGGCCGCGCCAAAAGGCGTTATTCGAAAATTGAATTTTACACCCAAAATTCAGATGGCGCTTGAAACAAAGACGGCTTTTTTAGTCATTGACATCCTCTATAAAAATTGACTTAAGTGGACGAATTTTAAGGGTACCTCCAGCACTAAGGTCAGCCTCAAAGACCGTCTGAACTGCTGTTAAGTCATAATCTTTCGAGATATTTGCATGAAATAAGGAATTTGAGCTTATATTTAGCCTCCGATTAAAAATTTAATAGCTGTTTATCTGAGTGAGGTATTCTATGGCCAGGTTCTCTTTACTATAACACCCTTAATTTTTTCATTTTGAAACATGAATTTTAAAACTATATAAATTCCTTTTATGTCGAATTATCTTGCTTTTTATTTGGTTTTATTATGTTTTAAGAGCTCTTTTGAGTACTCGGTTCAGTATCGATAAAAGCTTTGCGCTAAGAGTATTTGTGCATCGCTGACGAAATCGTTCAATTTAAATGCAATATTGAATACTGATTTGCGAGGGTCGCAGATACTCAAATGTACTCTAAAATGAAAGAGCATCTCTACTTTGTTGTTTGCAACTTCAATTTTACTTAAAAAGGGTCAAAATATAAAGTTACGGCATGTTTAAAAATCGCAAATTCTTCGACTTATTTTTGACAGTCAGCTGATTTTTACTCAACTTCACCACACCATTTGGAGCCATATAGCATTTTGACAGGCTTTTCCATACTGTAATACTTGGTCTGACATCAGGCAGCGAACGAGCAAGACCTATGTCGGATGAAGCAAAAAGAGAGAACTGAAAAGGCGAAAAACGTTCTTCAGTGCAATGCGCACACACACTATCGCAAGCTTTCAATGTAGTGGTGGGCATCCCTGGTCTAAATCGATTCAGAGTTTGATCCTGATCATTTCTATATATATTTTTCTATATCTCCGGAGCTTAATTCTCCCTGTTACAAGATTTGCACAAAACTAATATACCCCGCTTACGCTGCACATACCGGTATTTTGATAATCTAGGCGGCCAAAACTATTTTAACGTTTTCTATAGTCTTTAATACTTTTATTCATCATCATTCAGACAATTGACTTATTTTTATTGAACTATTATACTATTAACCCTTAAATGCCCGTGGTACAGATACTATTAACCCTTAAATGCCCGTGGTACAGATAGAAAATGAATTTTATTTGGGCATTGATAGGTTAAATTATACAAAGTAGACATCATTATTAATTTTTGATTTAAAATGTGAAAAATTGTGCTTGAGAGCTGATATCTGTTCGTCAGAGTATTTTTCACTTGACAAAAGCTCCTGTTGTAAACAGTTCAATTTATCGTCCAAACTTGGTACATTCTGAGTTTGCATGCGGTCGAATAGGTATTTTCGAGTCACAATTCGAACCGCTGAAATGCATTGAGAACCTGTAACAAAACAAAAAGTAACAAATATAGAAAACGTTTTTTAAAAAAACTGTTCCATGAAACTTTTTTTTTTTATTTGTTAAGCTAAAAGTTATACTTCCAAGTCCGTCCAAGCTTGAATTTTTGTTTCAGATTGTGCTTATAGGTTTTGAGATGTAGAATAAAGTAGAATTAGCCGCAGAAAGCCGCAGATTAATTAATTGTGGACTTTTAGAAGTTTCATGGAACAATTTTTTTAAAAAACGTTTTCTATATTTGTTACTTTTTGTTTTGTTACAGGTTCTCAAGGCATTTCAGCGGTTCGAATTGTGACTCGAAAATACCTATTCGACCGCATGCAAACTCAGAATGTACCAAGTTTGGACGATAAATTGAACTGTTTACAACAGGAGCTTTTGTCAAGTGAAAAATACTCTGACGAACAGATATCAGCTCTCAAGCACAATTTTTTCACATTTTAAATCAAAAATTAATAATGATGTCTACTTTGTATAATTTAACCTATCAATGCCCAAATAAAATTCATTTTCTATCTGTACCACGGGAATTTAAGGGTTAATAGTATCTGTACCACGGGCATTTAAGGGTTAATAGTATAATAGTTCAATAAAAATAAGTCAATTGTCTGAATGATGATGAATAAAAGTATTAAAGACTATAGAAAACGTTAAAATAGTTTTGGCCGCCTAGATTATCAAAATACCGGTATGTGCGCTGGGTATAAAAATGGGCAAAAGGACATAGCTCAGCACTGTTTCGAATTCAGTTTCATTCTGAAATAGTGATGGGCGATACCGATACGATAGTATCGGGTATCGATACTTTTAGGGCGATACTATCGAAATTTGGCATCGATTCTTTCGCAGCGCGATACTTACTAGTATCGATACTTGGAGACTTAATTTAGAATATTCTGTCTGAATTGGGTACTCGTTGGAATATCTGTTCCTTGCGAAAGACTTTTTTTCAATGGCGGCTTTTATAATGGATGAGTGCGGGAATTGACTTTCGCCAGAGCATTTGAAAAGAAGAATTTTCCTTGCTGCTCTGAACCAACAATATTGGTTTTCCCAATAATAGGCCAATTCACAGATCATGCTAATTTAAGGTTTAATATGCTAATTTGCTTTTTTTTGGATTTTCATTAAAACTGCACAAAATACTGTACATTATTTGCATATATAATACATACATTTCAAATACATACCCTGAAAATATTTTTTAAGTATTTCATATTTTATAATTTCTTTAGAAATCGTATTACGATCATCGTAATGATAATGCGGGTAAGGAAGAGTTTAGCCTATTATTGCGCTTCAAAGCACTTATTTACACAGGGGAGCGGATATAAAAATGGGTATCGTTTTATTCGATACTATATCTTGGTATCGATTCCCTTAGCCGCGATTGTATCGTTGTATCGATACTGATTGGACTTGAGTATCGCGTTACCCAAGTATCGATACTGGTTTCGGATGTGCCCACTATACTGAATCATTTCTGTTGCTTCGCGAATGCAAAAGTAAAAAACCCGAATTTTTCCCATTGCTAGATTTCTTCCGCTGGGAGCTAGAGCTCAGTATCGCTAGCAAACAAATTTTTGTTCGGCGTGAGACATCTATATATTATTTGATTAGTGCTCTCAGAGATATTGCGCGGGACGTTTCGCGCTAGTTAGAAAGAGATATTACTCGGCAGCCAAAAGAAGAGCGAGAGAGAAATACTTTTGGTGAGTACAGTGCAAAATGCTCATTTTGGTGGGTACCCAAGACCATGGTGGGTACCCCAGACCGTGGTGAAAAGAGCCAAAATGGAAACGGCTCCTGAGTAACATGTATAGTTATATATGGTCGATTGCGTGACATGTGTGAATTTGTGTGTGCGCCCATAGCCATACGTAAATTTGTATTTGGACGTTGTGTACCTTTTGCATATTTTCGCCTTGTCTGCTTGTGAGAGACGATTGAGACGATTTGCTTTGTCATGAGAGCGAATTCTCTGCTCTAAACCGGTTTGAACTTTTGTGTATTTGAGTGTGTTTGTGTGTCGCGTAAAATGAACGATGAACATGTTGAACGCACATTGAGTTTTCCGGAGTGAGATGTTCGAGTTTAGACATCGATTTAATAAACGTTATCACGTCAAAATATCTTCAAATAACATGTGCAATCTTCGTCTTTGTATAGAATTCACTTACTTCCCTGTAGGAATTTGATCTAGTGTCATACTAGTACTTTACTAGTGCAAAAGCCACCAGTACTAGTTCTTTTTTATACCCCTGTCCATATAAAATTCTGTCGAAAATCAGTTTAACATCTGTACAGGAAAGCACTAGTACAGTATGCACCAGAATTATTCCAGTACTTTTCGATCCAATTGGGTAAATTTTCACCACTTAAATGCTAGCGATGTTTACGGGAAAAAGTTTACAGAATCGTGGATTTTTTTCAGTACAAAATGGAAATAAATATTTATAATAAAAGAAAACCATTCAGTTTTGTATTTATTATCAATTTATAACGCCTCAATGAATGAATGCAATTATTCCACTGATCACTAGTATAGTTATGGGTTAAACATTGCACTAGTTCTTTTAGTACTGGTAAAAGTACTAGTTCTTTTAGGGAAATTGCTTAACAGCTTTCTACAGGGTTATATTTCTTTTAACACGAATTTACCATACAATACTCAGGGCCCGATCCAGCATATTTTGCACCCTGGGCAAAAACACTTTTTGCCGCCCCTATGATGACATTAATTATAAGCTTTTCGCATGGCTATGTATGGCTTAACTTTTATGGCTTAACAATATTAAAATGAAACTGAATCAGAATTTAATATTTATTATATTTTGAAGGAAAATAATTGTTAGGGCCCATATACACTTTTGACGTTTGACATCAAAAAAATTTGACTTCAAAATTTAAAATATTTTTTCGATTCAAAAAACGATTTTGATGTCAAAAATTCTTACGTGTACACTTTTTGAAGATTGTTTTGACATAGATTTTGACAAAATTGTCAAATGTGTAAATACCCTCTTATAGAAAGACTTTTTTTGTTAAGTAAAAATTAAAATCTTTTATTAACAAAACAAATTTTTATTTCAACAGCTTCAAATAAAGGTAAAATTTATTCATTAAAATTGGATAAAAAGCCAGGGACGTAAATAAAAAATATTGGTAAACATTCACATCAAAACATGTCACTTCTGAAGTTATTTCTTAAAAGTTACTTAAAAATTAATATCAGAATAGATTTTGTTTTCTAAAATAACTGTTACGGTCGCTGTTACAAACACGATTCGTCTAAATAGGTATATTTCTTACAATAAAATACATGTAGAGCGTGTATTTTGAAGCATATGTATATAAATTTGAAGCATACTTTACGGGAAAAAATTGTTAAACTCACATAAAGTTAAGATTCAAATCTATTATAAGCTTCAATATGGGTCAGAATACGTGAAATCAGAACGAAAAAATTTTTGGTCTGCGATTTTGACCGTTTTGGACTTAGTCGATAGCTGTTTGAAGAGGATATATCGTCGCTACTCTTCAAAAACCACGTAAGCGCCATGACATGCATTTTCAGAAAACGAAAAAAACTTAATACTTTTTTAAATCGGTGTTTTAAATTGAATTTCGTTTTATCAAAATATAGTTTTGTAACTCCCCCAACGGTACACAACTTTGTTTTGAAATTATTTACTTGTTACAAGTAGCTCTCGCCAAATTTGTCGCTTACGTGTTTTTTGCGCAAATCAAAATTTGCAAATTTTGTCGTATACGAGGTTTTTCCAAATTAAAAAAAAAGAATATTGCAATTTTTAAATTAATATTTTTTTTTTCAGTCAAACAAATTTTACTTCTTATGTTCTTTTCTTTGTTTTCTTCTCTTTTCGTTCTTATTCAAATTAGAAAACAAATTTTTCAAGCTTATAAAAATTTTTTTCAGTAATAAAGCCTCAAAAAACAACTTAAAATTATTAGATTTTATTATTTATTGGAAGCGTTTCAAAAAATTGGGTGTTTTATCGGTATTTGTCATTGACATTGCAACCTAATTAAAGGATATCTATAAAATTGTACAATTTTTGTTAATATATTGTCATAAAAATGATAAACCCGTCGATAAAACACTATTTTAAATTTTTTTATGATATACTTACTACTTTTAAAATCTGAAAGTAGCATGGGTTTTATCACTAATCAAATAATATATAGATGTCTCACGCCGAACAAAAATTTGGTCGCTAGCGATACTGAGCTCTAGCTCCCAACGAAAGAAATCTAGCAATCGGAAAAATTCGGGCTTTTTACTTTTGCATTCGCGAAGCAAAAGAAATGATTCAGTATGAAACCATACCCAGCAAACATTTACGCTTGGTTGGTTGGTTGGTTGAAGTGGACGCCACTTAGGCCATTTATCGGCCTATTGTGATACCACAATTAGTTTTTTCTTGTGTTTGTGCGTGTGTATGTATTTTTATGTAGTGTGCCCCTAACATGCGATTTTTGAAAAACCAGTGCTAGGCTTGGAACATTACACTCCATTTCGCCTGTGCCGGGAATCGAACCTCGGACCCTGGGATCAAGAGCATAGCACGCATCCGCTACGCTATCCCAGAGCCACAACATTAACGCTTACTAAACAATTGGAAGTAATTTGCGCCCGCAAACAAAAGGCTTGGATCCAAGTGTTGGAATTTATTTGGAATTCAAGTGTAAATAACCAAAACGGCTCCCTTTTTATTCAATTGGATTTGACTTTGGAAAACATATAAATCCAAGCAATCGAATTAAATATTTTCCAAGCCTAAACAAGCAGTACCAATCCGATGTAGGCGGGTTCAATCCCCGCTGCGGCGAGGGTTTTTTTTTATTTTTTTTATTTTTGAATACTTAGGTAGATAATATAACATTTAAATAATATTCCAAAACTTAGAGGAATATCTTAGCTTTCATCCAAACATTTATGAAAAAAATTTAAAAAAAATTTTGAAAGCACATGTGTATACATTACGTTTCTGACGATCGGATATGAACCTAAATTTATAACTACCAACTTCCTTCCTCCCCTCTAAGTGCATCAAATTTTACCTCAGATATCTTTTTCTACGTCCCAATTTATCCACAATCTTTTTTCGCCCGCGACAGGAATCGAACTCGAGCCCTCCAGGTTACAAATCGCAACACGCTCTCATAACGTTACCGAGAGATCTCATTCGCGCGTGCTAGAATTAATATATTAACGTTCGAAAAAATCGAGCTGTAGACACCTCGTATGTATGTACGATGTATGTACGGATTTGCGAAGTACTTGAGAAATTCAACGTTTCCCAAACACATTTGGAAAGCGTTTGGGAAATGTTTGCGAATTCCATATAGCACATATATGCTTGGAAAAAGTTTGGAAAATTACTTGGAAACAAATGAATAGTAAGCACCTTTGTAAAAAGCTTATGCAAATGTTTGCTGGGTACAATACTACAAGCGACACTCTAAATTTTTTGAATTTGGTTGTAGGTATGATAAGAATATGCGGGTGCGATAGAGACAGAGAACAGTTTACATGAGCGCGATTGAAAAAGATAGAGTTTTGTCAACGGCTGCTGTGGTGAACAGTTCAACAGCCCTGCAGGAAGTATAAGTAGTTAAGCTCTAGCGTTTAACTAGTTCTAATTCCACCAGCACTGGTTCTTCTTTATACCCCTGGTTTTGTATTACTCTGTATAAAATTAACATTGCGTGTGGGCTAAAAATCACTAATTTTACACTTGAACTAACGCTTTTTTAGTGATTTGGGAACCAATTGGGTAGATAAATTGGGTATAGTAAAGCACAAGTTCCTTTGAAAGATAATTGACCATATTTTGTGGTTTTTTGGTTATTTTTGTTCTAAAATTTTTTGAGCCCCCAATACCCAATATTTAAAAGACACCGAATTATTTTTCGTGTTTGTTTTATTTACAAAAATATTTGTAATATATAAAGATAGATTTTATTTTTGATTTCGGAGCACCAACGCTCTTTGCAACAACTATATAATGGCAACTCTTATTACTGACACGAAAAACCATTTTTCCATGCAATACTAGTCGGAGCTTTATACGAAGCTCTACCCCCCTTTGCACTAGTTCTTTAGTTTTGGTGAAAGTACTAGTTGCATCCGGGCAATATACCTCACGCTTCCTAGAGGGTAATAAGCATTGGGCTCTGCTGTGTTGAAAATCAGATTGTAATGTCGATGTGTGAGTTCATATGTACACAATTCGTGGTGAAAGTCAGTTAATTTTAGGTGAATGTGTTAACTGTGGGCAAAGTCAGATTGTGAATCGGTCGGTTTATACAAGCTCCCCTCACCCGTCTTAAGGCTCAGTTAATCTTGATTGAACGTTACTTGACTTAACTTAACTTAACTTTACTTAACTTTAGATAAAAATATGCAGTTAGTGAAAACTTTTTATGACTTAACGAGCAATGCTGTTAACACATTAAAAAGTATTTTTCTTTGTAAAGGGATAAAAAGTTTATGGAAAAAGGGGAAAAATAAATTTTTGCAAGGAGCTCAAATATATGAAGTTTCGGGAAAGAAAATAAATAAAAATCTCTCTCAGTTCCACAATCATGTAGTACAGGAAATGTTTTCGGCGAAATTGGGCAGTTTTGGGCTGTTTTGTGCAGAGCGGGAACAGACCTTATAATAAAAGGGAAGTGTTTTATTTGCCAACCAGGGATTTTCTTTTCAAAGAAGGGATAGAAACGCAGCCGGGTGATAGTTTGCCAGCACTGGTAAATATTAATTGCGAAAAACTGTAAACAAAAAGCAATGGTTCCAGAGGACGATTTTGCGGCAATGTTTTTGGTCATATGCACCATGTACATGCTTTGCAAAAAGAAATGTAGACAACGAAGATGGAAAGTGCGACCTTTCAACGATGACTGGTGGAAATGCGGATACGCAAGAAATGTTTTTAATAAAATGCAAAGAATAGACCCGGAGCAATTTTTCATTCAAACACGAATGTCAAAATCTATTTTTATTGTGCTCGTAAATCTTGTAGGAAATGAGTTGCGCAAACGGAGGCAAAGAATTTTACCACAGGAGCGACTGTCAATCACGTTACAGTAAATATAAATTTCTTCAAATTTTAACAAGAAATAACCTAAACATTACCAGTTTCCTTGCCCATGGAGTCAGTGTTGAGAGCCTTGCATGGGTATATAAGATAGGGCGAACAACAGTGAGGAATATCATTTTGGAAACATGCGAGGTTTTGTGGCGTTTACTGGGTCCCATCTATGTAAGCGAACCGTCGGAGGAACAATATAAAGATATTGCAGAAGATTTCAAAAAAATGTGGAATATGCCAAATTGTGTAGGAGCCATAGATGGATAGCACATTGCCATTAAATGCTGATGCCAAATGCACTTTCACAGCAGTGAGTGTCGGCAGCTATGGAAGCCAAAGCGATGGAGGTAATCAACATAACAAATTTCATATAAAACTCAAAATATTCATTGTGTTTTTAGGCATATTGAAATCTTGCCCATTTGGTCAAGCCCTGATAGGTAACAACTTACAGTTGCCACCAGATACTCCATTATCGAAAGAAAGCGACGAGGCCTTTCCACATATTTTTGTTGGAGATGCAGCTTTTCCTCTACGCACTAATTTAATGCGACCTTATCCAGGCACCAACCTTAAAAAAAGCAAGAGAATTTTCAATTACCGGCTTTCAAGGGCGCGACGCGTCGTAGAAAATGCTTTTGGAATATTGACTGGAAGGTGGCGAGTGCTACGAAACACTCTTGAATTTAGCCCCGAAAATTCCGAAACCATTGTCCTCGCTTGTGTTGCCCTTTATAATTTCATTATGCTCAATGATCATGACCGTTGGTACTGTCCAGAAAAATACGCGGACTGGGAAGGGTCTGATCATATCATTCAGAAAGGTGCTTGGCGAGAAGATGTTCTGAAAGACGGCGGGACATTGCGTTCAATTGTTTCGTTTGCTCGAAGAGCTTCGTCTTCAGCTTTCCAGATGCGCGAAAATTTGGCCCATTTTTTTATCAACGAAGGAGCAGTTTCGTTCCAGGACGAAGCTATTACAAAGCTTAGTGGTGTATTGGAGTGACGAACCTTTTGTATAAAATAAATAACCTTTTTTATAAAATAAATAAAATGAAATATATTTGGAAAACGTAAACTTTTTTATTCTTAAAAAAAAAACTTAAAATTAAAAAGTCATTCTAACTTTTTTGGCAACAAAATATATCTTTCAGAAAATATAAAACTTTTAATTATTAAAAAAAAACAATCGGCCTGATTATGTATTCCGACGGATCGAATCCGTTCGGATTTTCACAAAAAACTCTTTTTCATTTATAAGAATTTGAAAAATCCAACCGGATTCGATCCGTCGGAATACATAATCAGGCCGAATGACTAGTAATTGTAATTTATTTGAATAGAAAAAAAAAAACAATTTCCCATTGGCACAAATTACAGGAATCCGAACGCTGTTAAGAAAACATCACTCTTCCTCTTTAATGGCCATTACCAAAGAGTATAGAACAACTCTTTCTATACTCTTTGCCATTACTAAGGCCGTGACCTCTTTTATAGCCTTATTTTGCTTTAATAGTGGCATTTCTTTAATTGTCTCAGTTATCATTTGCCCAAAAGCATCAACTGACCCGCTCTTCTTTGTTGAACGACTTTCACAAACTTTTTTAAAGCAATCAACTGCATCCAACATCGCTTGTCGCAGTGTCCTTGCGCTTTGCGCGTTTAGAGCAAGATGCAGACTCCGCGGAATCTGTCATCGGATCGGGCGAAGCTGGCGGATTAGCAGCCATTAATGTTGGGGAATCACAAAATAAACTGTCGTACGACAATGAATCTGACATGTGTGAGAAGTTCGACTTCGTGGAAGGATACTTTTTCAGATTATCCTCTATACGAGGAGGATCTTGGTACAGCTCTGAGATGTAAGGCTTGGTGCAGCGATACTTTTTCACATCCTCCTCCATACGAGGAGGATCTTGGTACAGTGGAATTGCAAAATCCGACAGATCGTGAGCTATGTCAAAATGTTCCAGGCTATCCATTGAGTTTTCAAAAGTTCTTTCCTGAAGAATGTTGGTGGAACCCCTCGTTCTAAAAATCACAGAGATGTTTACAATAAGCTTTCTTTCAATGAACAAAAAGTTGAGAAACTTACCGACGTGGTTTTATATACGGCTGCAAAAACTGCATTGCACTGTATAAGTGCCACGCACTTCTCCCGACGTCTCCACTGACAGATGGTACGTATAAACGGTCCTCTTTTCCGTACCTTTCTCGAAGGGAAGTCCATCTTTTCATAACTGCATCAACTTCAAAGAAAAACAAATTAAAAGTTGATTTCATGTACAACTGTGATTTTCATACCGGATGTGTTCATCTCTTTGCTTATGCTAAGCCACGTATTTCTTTTAATCTCCACATTTTTAAATGCAGCTAATTGCTTATTAAAAACGCATTCATTCTTTTGAATAAGCAAAAATTATTTCTCGTCGTCCATTGTTGACAAGCATGCAGGCTGTTCCGTTTTTACGTCAAAAATGAATCAGCTGCTATTTGAGAAGAAGAAGAAAAATCTATTTTCTACAGATTCTTAAGTTACGTTAATGCAAGTAAAGTTAAATTAAGTTTTCAGTAACTGCTTTCATATAAAATGCACTATGCTGATTGAGTCAGCTGATTCAATAAGTTAAGTCAAGTTACGTTCAATCAAGAGTAACTGAGCCTTTAGTGATTTTGGGAAGTGTCGCTTGTACACAGAGAAAAAAGCACGTAGTAAATTCAAGAGTGCGACGCTCTTAAAGAAAACGCTCTTGAATCTAAAGGATTTAGCTTTTAACCCAACAATGAAAACGCTCTTGGCTATCATTTAAGAGTGAAAGTAGTAACTTTAATAGTGAATCCGTAGATTTAAATACTTTCGCATTTAAAGGTCGGATTTTTACAGCTAAACTGTTATTCCAACAACATTTTATTGAATTTGTTAAGAGCGAAACTATTTAAGTTAAGAGTGAATCTATTTGGAATTACATGTTTTTACGAAAACATCATGCAGAAAACAAGAGGGAGCTGTATAAAAGTCCATTTATCTTCTAAACTATTGATTAGATTTTTCTGAAATTTTTCTTGCAAGTAGATAATAAAATTATCTAAAACCTTAAATTTAAAGAAACTTTAAATTCGAAACTTTATAACAGACTTTTTTATTTTGAATCGAAAATTTTCGAAATCAATCCTTATTTTGTGTTTCTGTTGCCTTTGTTGTACTTTTTTGTCTTTGCTTAATTGTGATTGGCGGCGAGAGCCTGTTGTTACTGGAGAAGTGTTCCCACAACAGAAGGATTTTGTCAAAAAAAAAAGAAGGGAAAAGTAGGAACTTATGGCTTCCAGATAAAATACATCAATATTGCTAATGTGCTTTTTACTCGCTTTGAACCGGACGTGTATATATTCAGAAGTTGGATTTTTTGCTTGCCTTATATCGGAAATGCCATACCTTGAGACAAGAAAAACTTAATTCAACGTGATGTGCTCCGATATTTAGCCGATTTTGTTATATTGTGCCTGTTTACACGTTCGGCAACATTGTTCAACAAATCGGCGTTTGTTGGAGAGAGGAGAGCGCTAATTACCTCCCCCACCCCTACAAGCTGCATTTTGCAGAAAGATGTTGCCGTACGTGTAAACGGGGGCATTATTAAAGTTAACCCACGCCGTGAAAAGCTGCCATAATTATGGCTCTCAACTATTTATCTTCACCTTAGAACAGGCATCTCCAAAATGGGAAAGGCATTTGTGTAAGTGAGCAAGAGAGCGAATGCGCTGAAAAAAATTTCAACACTAATTGCGTGCGCTCAATAAAATTTTCCATCTGAAAAAGGTCTACCATATTTGATAATATACGAAATTAAGTTAGACAAAGACATTTTCAAATCATTTTGTTTTATTTTAGCTACTTTTAAATTTTCTATTTATTCGATTCGTTGAAATCCACAGTTTAAAATTTTTGCAATACAGATTCTTTTTATCTTTAAAAACCTTTTCCCTTTCCACGCATGGATTTTATTGAACTCAGAATGTTGACTTTCAACATGTTTTCTTAAAAACGATTCATTCCTTGTTTTAAATGACTTCCCACATAAAACCCAAAGCATGTTCTCCAAAGCATTTGGATCATACAGTAGGCTTTGCATTCCATTTTGATAAAATATTTTTTAAGTGTTTTTTAAAAAAGTTGCGCAGATCCGCTCGAAGTGTTTTCGTCGGGCGATTGCTACCGACTAAAGAAAGAGCGTAGGGCATACGTGTGAAGTGAGCGACAAAAATTTTTCTATGGCGTGGAGGTCTCTGCCTTAGAACTATTTGCCACTGATAACATACTTAATTTTTCGGAAAAAAACCGTTTTTGTAACACATAGCAATAAGCTTTTTGCTCAAACTCCACAAATTTTCAATAAAGGGTATTCCAGAGGGAAAACTGGGAAAATTTCAATTGTGGGTGGGAAAATGGCGAAAGCAATCTGACAACACTATCTCTTGCATAAATCAGAACGCCTCCACTCTTTTGCGTTTTGTTAATCGACAACTTCGGACGTATAAAATAAAGTGATCGTGATCTTTTGTGATTATAAATAAAGAATTTAGTTTAAAAAAACAAATATTGAGGAAAATAACTACGAAATAAACAACAGCTGCTGCAAATTCGTGTGCATTAGTCGCATTGCATTAGGTAAGTAAAAAATAGATTTTGTCATGCCAGTAGCCGGCTCCACGCGGTTTATTGTTGTTGTCATTTTAGCTGTACCATATTCTTATTTGATACGCAAAAAAAGTAAATTGGATTAAGCTTGGATTGTCTTGATAGCAGTGCTTGCCAAAATGGAAAATGTATGTTTGTGCGATAGTGAATTCAATTTAAAATCATTTGAAAATAGCTGAATAAAGCATATGAGTTCACAACTGTACTATGTAGGGCCAACCTTTTTGTTAGACATCCCAAATAGACAAAATACAACATATTCGCATCATCTTGACATCATGCATGAACAAACGATGCTGAAAGTATGTGTTGCTTATGAGGGACAAAATGTGCTCAACTTGAGAGCAAATTATGATTTCAGTATATGGTTACATATTGACCTCATACTCATATTATTCATTATTCATGTCATGATATGAGATCGTGCAATGAAGTCAATTTGATGTAGTTTTGAAAACATATTTTGAGGACTAGAATTGTTATCAAATTGTGGACAATTTTCATGCATCCCTTGAAATCATTGTATGAATATCATAGCTGTCTATTTGGGATGTGTGAAAAGAAAAAACCGTTCATTTGTTGGTTTTTTTAAATATGTTTTTTAAATGTTTCTAATTCTTTTGGTTTTTAAGGCAATGGATGGCCGTAATCTTTTGAGCCCAGAAATGAGGGAGATATACGATGAGTGGGGGTTGTCGGGCGAAACAGTTGCCGAACTCATTGCGCTAAATATAACCACCATCGAGGCCCTCGAGTTAATATACTTGGAGGATATCGACATTTTGTTTGAGAAAAGAGCAATGATATTAGACAAAATGAAATTTCGAAATGGATTAGCAAAATGGCGCTCGGACAATAAGGTAAAAGAAATAAGTTAATGAACTGAAACTATTTTTTATTAACAATTGTTGTAGAATGGAAAACTAACCAATTGGGGAGAGTCTATGAAGGAAAATATGGTTGAGCCAAATGAATTCATTGTTAAAGATATCTTAAATAACTCCTTGAGTGGCAAAGCAATTTTACAGAATTATATTGTAACAAAAACATTGAAAGAGACAGAAAAGGCGGAAATAGTTCGAATTATTGTTGATTATTTCATTTTAAAGGAAAAGAAGATGACCCCTTATATTATGATGAACGTTGCTCAATTTATTGTTGCCATCTTTCCATCAGAAGGCGTTGAGACTTACTTTATTCCTAAAAGTGGGAAGAGAAATCCTAGTGGAAAAATTTACGACCGATATTTCAACAGTTTAAGCAAACGTAAACGATTAGAGCCCCCATCGTCCCCGACCCCATTTAAACGGAATTCGCTTACCAGTTGTAGCGTAAGCAATACTGAAAATGAATCGTTCATTGCAACGAAAAATTTCCTGGTGCATAATTGTCCATCCAATTACATTCAGCAATGGCACGAAACCTCCAAGTTGCGAATGAAGGAGGAAAAAGGAGATGCCGGTCAAATTTTCAAGGATTGGCCTCTTTATAAAGAGTGCTTGGCACCTGATTTGATAGATATTGATTTCGATACTCTTTTTCCCGGTAAAACTGCTTCTCTTTTCAACAATTTTGAAGTTTTTCAAACCAAAATTGAAGCTTTGGCTAAGTGGCCATCAAATTTAAAAGGCAACGACAACATCAACTTTTATATTAAAATGAAATCACCAGAAGTTTCAAAAGGTAAGGGGTTATAAGCAAATACAGCCATAAGAAAAATAACAAAATAAACCATTCTCAGCCCGCAAATTTTAGTAAAGTTATGGAATATTTTAATTATGTTCACACAATACTAAAACAAAGGAGAAATACACCCTGTACTTTGTAAGATGATAAACAATCGTTATTTAAAGTTTAAATAATTACAATTTTATTTGTACGTTGCGACGAGTAACGTTTTCGTTATTCTCTGTTCGGCGTCCTTAATTGTTCTGTCGTTTCTTTTTAAAAACCCTAGTGTCGTCGATCTTTAGATTATTCGTTCCTTATATTAGTACTGAATACCTTTCCGATAATACAACGAATGTCAGTCGTGATATCGATAAAGAAGCTCTAATTTCACTGTGGTATGTCAATCATTTAGGCTTCCACTACACTAGAGTATGATAACCAACAATAGTCATACCGCCTACTACAACTCAGCCCGGTTTTACAATTGATCGTCCTGATCAGGGAATTGTTTTTTTTTTTTTTTTAAATACGTTATGAATCTAATTAAATAAATAACTTTTAGCTCATAAGTTAAAGACTCAAATATATATAATATAAATAAATTTTGTGATCATTGATATAAAGTTTTACCAAGATTTTAGCTATTAAGGATGTCACTTTTCATTATCTGAATTACGGTCATTGAATCTTCGCCAGTCAGCGTATTTTCGTATTCTTGAAGCTTCAATAATACCGTCGTATGGTATTTGAGTGAGCTGGCCATTTTCTATGTCCCTAATAACATATCGATCAGTGGGCAACACCTTATGGACTTTATATGGTCCCCGGAATTTAGGAATAAATTTCTTGTTACTACCAATTGTCGTGTCAATATTTCGTATCGTTACAAAATCTCCTTCGTTAAATTGAATATGTGGCTTATGAGTTTTGTTGTTTAACTTCAGATTTCTACTTTGCGAGTTTTCAATATTCTCCGAAGCTTGCAGTCTAACGGAATTTAGGTTACGAGATTCCTTAGCAATAAATTTTTCGTCTAAATGTTCAGTCAAAACATCCACTTCTCTTCCTCTTTGATTAATTCCAAATAGTAATTTATAAGGTGTTTGTTGGGTACTAGAATGAATAGAATTGTTTAAAGCATATTCTATTTTACGTAATAATTTAGTCCAATCGGAAGGTTGGATTGGCTCAGAAAGTTTAGCTTGCATCGCCTTCAAAATCCGATTAATGCGCTCCACTTGGCCATTTGCTTGAGCTGAAGCCGTAGCTATCTTAACGTGTTCAATATTATTTTCTTCTAAATAGGACTCAAATTCGGACGAAGTGAAACATGAACCCCTATCACTTATTATTCTTCTGGGTCGACTATAGTATTCAGCGTAATCATCTAGGCAACGTAATACTTCTCTTGTGGTTGTCGTGTTTACTGCATATAACTTAACAAATTTGGTGAATGCATCTACGGTCACCAAAATGTGCTTCTTTTTTGAAATAATAGCCGGAAGAGGACCAAAATGGTCAATATGGACTGTGTCAAACGGAATAGGTTTCTTCGGAATACTATGCAATGTACGATTGGAACAATGAGACGGAACGGAATTAAAAATGCAACGGAGGCAATTTTTTATAAAATTTTCAACTTTTTGTTTCAAGTTCGGAAACCAATAGTGTTGTTTTATCTGATCGACGCATTTAGTTACACCCAAATGGCATGATTTTTCATGTATCTGTCTTATTAGGGTTTCTTACGTTTCTTTCGGAACATATAAAAGAAGTGTTTCCATATTATTTCTTTTCCTATAGACTAGACCATCCTCCAACATAAAATTATCAACGTTTCCTAACTCTAGAGCTTCCCGTAGACGGACAATGTATTCGTCTCTATTCTGAAGTATTTCTAACTGGAGATCAATATCTGTCGGATCAATAACAGCAATTTGTTTGTCGGGTCCATTGGTTATTTCGATAGCAGCCATGGGATATCTGCTTAATGTATCTACATGATTCATGAGTATCCCACTGCGATGTTTCACGGTGAAATTAAATTTCTCCATCTCCAAAGCCCATCTTGCAATCTTAGGGGTTGTTTTCTGCCTATTCAACGTTTTTACTAAAGCCTCACAATCCGTTACGATACGAAAAGGAATTCCTTCTAAATAAATTCGAAACCTGTCTAAAGAGTAAACTACAGCTAGAGTTTCTAATTCATAACTATGTAATACCGATTCGGCTGAAGTTGTGCTTTTAGAAAAATAAGCAATGGGATGCATTTTCCCATCATCTTGTCTCTGAAATACAATTCCTCCAAATCCCTTAGCACTGGCATCACAGTGTAGTTCCGTCTCACGATTTGGGTTATAAATCGCTAATATTGGGGTTGAAACTAATTGTTGCTTAAGACTTTCAAAAATCTGTTGGCATTCGAACGTTGGGCTTGATCAAATTTCGTATGGGAGCAGAAATCGATGAAAACGATTTTATATATCTTCGGAAATATGAAAAAAGACCTAAAATTTTATGAACGTGATCAGTATTATGCGGTGGTTTCATATTTTTAATGGCCTCAATATGTTTTTTATTAGGTTTGGTGCCTTGACTGTTTATTGTAAATCCTAACAAATCAATTTCAGAATAATAGAATTTACATTTCTTTATATTCAATTCAAGGCGGAATTCAGATAGTCGATCTAAAACTCGTTTTAAAAGTTCAAAATGTTCTGCAATCGTCGTACTTGCCAAAGTGATATCATCCAAATAAGCTACAACAGAACCCTCTCGAATAAAGTCTGACAAAATTCGATTTACAAATCGTTGAAAGACTGCTGGTCCATTTTTTAAACCAAAAGGCATCCTATTATATTCATACTGCCCGGTTGGTGTCACAAAGGCAGTATACTGTACTGAATCTTCGGCCATTGGAATTTGATGGAAGCCATTTTTTAAATCTAATGTCGTAAAAACCCGTTTTCCTTCCATTCGTTCGAGACAATCATCGATTAAGGGCAGCGGAAAATCTATCACGCACCATAACTTTGTTAAGTGGGCGATAGTCCACGCACATTCTCTTAGTGCCATCCTTTTTAGTGGTCAAAACAATCGGAAAAGAATATCCTTTTAACGACACAATCATATATACATAAAAATGTTTTTTAATTCTTATCGCGAGTCTTTATTTAGTCAATCATTATTGCTTGCAATGAGAAAGTTAATATACTTTTTTGTGTGTATGATATTTGGACGATTTTCTTGTCTATAAAAAAAAGCAGATGTGAGACAGACGGGACTCACAACAGTTAATACATATGATGAAAATTTGAAATATATAAATATGAAGAAATTTCTTCAATATAACTAAGCAGGGTTGCGTATTTCAATAAATTTCTTCATATTGAAGAAAATCGTTCGTAATATTGAAGAAATTTATTCAATATCAATAATTATTTTCGTAGATATGAAGAAATTTCTTCAATATAACGAAGCAGGATAATATATTTGAAGTTTGACTAAAATAATTTCGTAGATATGAAGATATTTCTTCAATATAACGAACTTTTTTTCCTGATTTGAATTTCTTCATATTGAATATCGTCTTTATTCATATTGATTGCTTTTTTTAGTTAGCTCTATTTTTACTGCCGTTTCTTCAATACCGCAGCCCATTTCTTCAATATTACCTACGGATTTTGTTCGGTGTATGTAATTCAGATGATATAACATGTAACAATCATTGTAATTTGTTGACAAGAAAAAAGAAAGCTTGCGCTTGCGCCCTTAAAAATTCTTTAGCTCTAAGAAAATTTAAATTTGTTCAAGATTATGATTCAGCTATGTCATAAGTTTCGCTATTCATTTATTAAATAAAAGATTTAATTATTCTTTTAAGAATTGAAAACAAAATTTATTTTCTTTTATTTTTGAAAAATTATTTTTGCATATTTATTAGAATATTTTCCTTTTCTTAACATTTATAACATCATCAACATCATCATCATTATCTTCCTCAATATCATTGCTTCTTATATTAGGTGGGGCGTAAAAAAGGTTTTCATTGAACAAATGATCAAAAACGTTAAAATCTATGAAGAGTGGTTGAGAGTTTGGAATACCACAACAATGTCTAAAGTATAATTTTGCCTAGACCCTCTCCTAATTAGAGAAAAACTTTGATCTTTCAATAGCTCCAAGGTTTCTTCCTTCAAATCGTTGAACATTTCCGGTAAAAATAATACTCCTTTGATAAGTTCCAATAAAATTCGTTTGCCAAATTTCGTTTGAACTCTCACAGCCCTAACAAAAGGATGCTGTTCCGCTTCCGCTAGCTAATTAAAAGGGATACTTTCCTTTTTATTATGTCTTTCGAAGTCCTTAACCCTGGAAGGTCATCGTTATTTTTATAATGCAAAGATCATCCTTCGTCGAATCGACTACGGCATTATCAAAAGTCGTTTTAAAATATCCCTGTATATTAAAGCTCACAAAAATTTTTAGTTTTATATTATTTTGTTTATCAATAATCGATATATAATAAAATCAAGTCGTTACTTTGCAGTTTTTTTATTCAAAAATAACGATTTCACAGCTCTCCTTCATTTGGTTTTTTTTTTTTTAAACATTATAAAAAATATATAAAAAATAAGTAAATTAGGCACACATTTTTTATCGGTGTGATTTTTTCTTGTAGTTAATACTATAAACTAAAAAGGAACACATTTTTTAGGAACGACAGCTTTCATTTTGTGCAAGAGGCACAAAGCTCTATTTTGTGCTCCCCGCAGAGGCTTTTCATGCACTTTGCGCACGATGATTTTGTCATTCGTCGCTTAGCAGATGGACAAATAGCGCAAATCTTACGTTTTTTAATACTTTTTTCATGATTATCTCGTTCGGGGTTCTTATCATTAGGAATAAGGTTTTCAATATTTGATCGCAGCGACGTAGATAATGTTGGTACTTCAAGTCTATTTGCAAATGACCTTGGATAAGATCAAAATAAAATTTTTTCATGAATTCTGGGCGACTGAGAGGTTTCTGACTATTTTGAAACATATTATGTGAGTAAATAATATAGCTATTTATAAAAGCCATATTCAGAATCCCAAAAAAATAGCACATTGGCCATCTGTTTGTTTTGCGTGAACAGCTCATGACACTACACATTTGGTCAAAAGTGTCAACGCCACCTTTTGTTTTATTATAAAATTCGATCATGTATGGTTTGTTCGATTGAGGATTTACTGCTCCTTCTTCATTACAAGATGACAATAAATATATTATTTTGCTCGGCTTCGGCTTATATGAGAGAAGTGTCAGCTCATTGTCGTAACAGAACATTGACGTATTACATTTCCGACCCTTTATGTTTTTCATTTCAGTTGGAATTTCTTTCTTATTCGAGCGAAGAGTTCCAACAATTGTCAACTTATATGGTTCGCATAAAAGTGATTAGCAAGTGGGATGGACGTAAACCAATTGTCCATGGTCACGTTTCTGTTTGAGCCATGTACAGTTTTACTCAATTCTTTGACGTAGTACTCACCAAGTGGAAGGTTTGTTTTGTTTGAGCCTTTTCCCATATACGGCAAAGCATCAACCATGTACTTCGTGCCACTATCGCACATCATAACTGTTTTGAGCCCATATTTTGCTGGCTTGTTTGGAATGTACATTCGGAAACTGCATTTGCCCCTAAACGCCAGTAGTTGTTCGTCAATCGTAAGGTATTTCCCAGGCGTATAGTTATCGCGGCATTTTTGAATAAAAATCTCCCAAATTTTTCTAATTGGGGCAAACTTGTCTCCAATTAATTGAATACGTACAGATTTGTCGTCGAATCGAATACAAGACATAAGGAACTTGAATCTGGCTTTTGTCATTACTGAAATATATTGCATTCCACTATAGGATTTGTCAAACAACTCGTTTGCAGACAGATGCTGGTCCTTTTTAACTGCTGTCAGTACCAAAATTCCAATAAGTGCTGCTATTTCTTTCGAAGAAGTAGTTTTTCTTTGAACTTCATCTGTATCAACAAGCAAATTAGACTTACGACTGTCAATCTCAACGTTTGTCCATTGAACGATTTCCTCTATGATTTCTGTTGTAATAAACATTTGAAAGCACTGCAGCGGGTCTGTAATATTTTTGCATTGACGCGCTGGTCCGCGAGCCTGATGTACAATATTTAAACCATAACGATGAGATTTTCCTTTTGTCGCCGACCACTTATGTTGATTTTTTCCTCGCAAAATATTTTTACCGAACGAAACTATGTTTGACTTGGCTTTCAATAGATGTAAGGGAATATTGTCTTCATCTGTGTCTGTTGAATCCTCTGACGAACTTGCATCATCAAAATTTTCGTCCTGTTCGATCTCCAGATCAGATTGTACTTCGTTGTCGTCTAAAGCCACGTCTATTTCATCGTCTTGTTCGTAGTCGTCGTCACACATTGCAAGAAACTTTTCAATCTCTTCTTCTGTATATCTTTTAGTGGCACTCATCTTTAATTATTACTGTAAAAACCCATAAAAAGGAACGAAGAAAAAAAACTTAGAAAATTACTATGAAACGAAAAACTTGCACAAAGTTCATTCTTCGTCGTTTCGACTACGCACATTCTATAAATCAATACTTACACGAATCGTATGCAGCCGACAAACCGCTCACAGTAACATCACAACAACGACTGGCGTTGTGCGAAAAATCAGCTAAAAAAAAGCAAAGGGAAAAAAGAAAAACAGAAAAATGTCAACAAGCGTCGTCGAAACGACGATGCATGATCTTCCAGGGTTAATAGCATTCAGAGCTCTCTGACTTTGATCCGAAGAAATTTATTCAATATCAATAATTATTTTCGTAGATATGAAGAAATTTCTTCAATATAACGAAGCAGGATAATATATTTGAAGTTTGACTAAAATAATTTCGTAGATATGAAGATATTTCTTCAATATAACGAACTTTTTTTCCTGATTTGAATTTCTTCATATTGAATATCGTCTTTATTCATATTGATTGCTTTTTTTAGTTAGCTCTATTTTTACTGCCGTTTCTTCAATGCCGCAGCCCATTTCTTCAATATTACCTACGGATTTTGTTCGGTGTATGTGATTCAGATGATATAACATGTAACAATCATTGTAATTTGTTGACAAGAAAAAAGAAAGCTTGCGCTTGCGCCCTTAAAAATTCTTTAGCTCTAAGAAAATTTAAATTTGTTCCAGATTATGATTCAGCTATGTCATAAGTTTCGCTATTCATTTATTAAATAAAAGATTTAATTATTCTTTTAAGAATTGAAAACAAAATTTATTTTCTTTTATTTTTGAAAAATTATTTTTGCATATTTATTAGAATATTTTCCTTTTCTTAACATTTATAACATCATCAACATCATCATCATTATCTTCCTCAATATCATTGCTTCTTATATTAGGTGGGGCGTAAAAAAGGTTTTCACTGAACAAATGATCAAAAACGTTAAAATCTATGAAGAGTGGTTGAGAGTTTGGAATACCACAACAATGTCTAAAGTATAATTTTGCCTAGACCCTCTCCTAATTAGAGAAAAACTTTGATCTTTCAATAGCTCCAAGGTTTCTTCCTTCAAATCGTTGAACATTTCCGGTAAAAATAATACTCCTTTGATAAGTTCCAATAAAATTCGTTTGCCAAATTTCGTTTGAACTCTCACAGCCCTAACAAAAGGATGCTGTTCCGCTTCCGCTAGCTAATTAAAAGGGATACTTTCCTTTTTATTATGTCTTTCGAAGTCCTTAATAGCATTCAGAGCTCTCTGACTTTGATCCGTCATATTTATCTAGAAAAAATAAAAGGACTTTATTAATTTAATTTAAAATAATTTTTTTCCCTTACCTTTTTTGTATTTTTTTGCGACTATATAAATATCTGTTTGACTTCACTTGTAAGACTGATAGCGTCAATAGAACAAATTTTATTTTTATACCTTCACACTTTTCTTCAAACTTCCGCACAGCTTCTCACTCACACCATACTCACACATATCGTCGTCCCGGAGTTATTTCCTCGTATATCACAATCAACGTTTTGTTGGGAAATTGAAGTTTAAAGTTTAACATGGCATATAAAAAAAATGGCTCGTTGGAAATCGTTGATTCTGTTTTCCTTATAAAAAATGCTTTACTTTTTATTATTTCTGATCATTAATTTAAAGTTACTTGGAAAATTATTTAAGTTATAGGGTTTTTTTCATTCCAAGAATTTTTGACAATTCATCGTATACGCCACTTTTTTGGCAACCTGTGTTGGAAAGTGGATATTCGAGCAAATGAATTAATAAAAATTTGATAATGTTTTTTTGTTTTATTTGTTTTGACACGAAAATCGACTTAACAAAAATTTTTTTAATGAGTTCATATAGGAAATTTGTTATTTAAGTATCCGTTTTCCATTTAAAAATAGAAAAAGGAGTCCAAATCATTATCTTATTGTTGAAAAATGACTTAACTCCGCATTTCCTGAGAAAAACGACTTGCCACTGCATCAAATAGCGAAATTTTTTTTATACATTAAAGGTAGCATTCAAAAGTCATACCTGATACCTTAAAAATGTGCCTATTTAAATGATACACATTTCTCTTCTTATTATTTTTCCGTGACCTAAACATTTCCAAAAAAAAAAAATTCTAAAAAAAAAATTCGAATTCTTATTTTTGTTGGGGAAATTAAATTATTATACGTTATGTAATCAACTAAGCTACAAAATAAAGAATTGATTTGGGTATTGTTGGTGGTACAACGAAACTGTACCTTCCACGTTTGTTTTAAGGAGCTGAACTACCTGCATTAGCTTTGTTGTGCTGTTTTGCACTCATTTCCATTTGACTTTGAACAAGTCAGGAATCTATAATTGGTCTAGCCCGACAATAACACAAACCAAGAAAAATAATTCAAAAGCATCTTATAGTATTCTATTAAAAGGAACAATAAGCGTGAGGACGTATTTACAGCGCTTGATCGAGCGGCGTGATCTGTAGTGCTACAAGATGACGTTAAACATTTTAAAGAAATGCAATTTGTTATATTATAATAAGCATTCCACACTATTTTCAGAATGAAAATTTTTGTAGGAGTGTTACTATGAGATTTTTTTTTTTTTGCTTCTTTTGTTTTTTTTTTTCACACGAATAAATCTTTTTTATTTAAAATTAACATAAAAAAATGTTTCTTAAAAAAAATTTTTTTTTGTTACGATGAGATAACACAACAACTTTTAACTGCGCAAATTTCATATATAAATCATAGTATATCCACAAAATATGGATATACGATGTTATAACGCGTAGAAACTATCATTTTAAAGGATATACAATTATTTAGCTCACAAATATCTCGTAAACTATATGGTATAGCAACCTGGAGACTCGACAGATGGATAGATCTTGAAAAAGTACGCGGGAAAACGTGCTTATCTCAAATTTTTTGATTTTGTGATATACGAGGAGATAACTCCGGGACGACGATATATGTACTAATTTTTCAAAACGTTCAATCCCAAAAATATCCCCCTGATTGAACTGAACTTGAACTTGAAAATTTTTTTGATAAACATCCAATGAGGCAAGCTTCAACTTGTTCTGGCTAAAAAATCATACCTTATCTTCATCTCAATGACGTCAGTAGCGATAAGTCAACTCCAGCTCTAGCCCAATGTTTACATATTGAACTATATATGCTCTCCTACTGCACACTTTCTCACCGCCTCACCTCTTCAATGAGGCTCAATGCGAACCTTCTCAAATAAACCACCAAAAATTTCTAAAGACTTAAATGTGAGTCATTTCATACAAACCTCAAAAAATATCCAAAGACTTAATTGTGTGTCATTTCATACAAACCTCCAAAAATTTCAAAAGACTTAAATGTGCGTCTTTTCATACAAACCAACAAAAATTTTCTAAGACTTCAATGAGCGTGTTTTTCCGATTTTCCATACAAAAAAAGTTGCACACCCAGAACGAACATATCCCCCCTACTGCTTTCGTCTTCGCTCGTTGTAAAGAGTTGGTGGGATGTCTCAGGCACGATTTTATCAGTTGGTGGAACATAACATATTCCTCAGTTGGGCTAGGACACTTTGGGACCGGTATTTCATCTAAGTGGGGCAGTGCTGTTTGAGCAGATGGAACACTTTTGTACACCATATTGAATTTGGTTAGTTTGGTCACTTTGTTTGTACAAGCGTAACAATTTTCCAAGCTATGGATTTGTGGATCCATCCAAATCATTGGCACTCCAAAACTTAGTTTTCCACACAACCCTTTGGACCAATTCAATAAGCTGCTATTGCAGGATGTGCAAATTTTTCTTGGTGCCCAGTCAACGTTTTTTATTACGGATAACCCGAAAAAATTTTCATACAGCGAAGCAGTGTTTGGCGAAATGTTCCGTAAGCTTCGCGAAGTCGAATATTTTCCACAAACGTAACAAAATGACTTCAAACCAGAATCGCAGTCCTTCATTTTTCAAATTGCTTCTTTATAAGATACCTATATAATATTCAAATTTATCTTTTATTCACTCTAATTCACGCTTATTTCACGCTAATTTATTGTTTTTCGCTTTCAGATTTTTGGCAATTTGATTTTTTTTTCAATGCCAGCTATGATCATTCAATGTTCAATGAAATTATTTCTGAGAATTTGACCAAATTATGATAAGAGCCAGTTGAAGAGTTTCGGTTCTTTCACCAAACTTAAACACGAACAAGAAAAAAAGAATCCTTTACAACCAAGCCATGCTGGTTGATTGGGCTTGAACCTGCAGTATTAAAGTCGCGAGTATTGAATACCATGCACTACGCTACATCAAACCTCTACTGCTACGTAATTTTTAATGAACGCAAAACAAACACGAGCTATGTAACACTTGACATAAATGGGGTGTGTAGTGTGTTGGTAGGGTATCGGACTATCACCCCAGAGACCTGGGTTCAATCCTAGACAAAACATTTGCTTTTGTTTAAATTAATTTTTATAATTTTCTTTGCTTTCGTTTTCGCTTCAGTAGAATAAGCGAAGATTAAGGAAATGCGGAGTTGAAAAAAATATATTTAAATATTTTGTTTCCTCCTTAAAGTATGTTATTATATATGCTTAAGGCACATCCTAAAAGTATGCAAGAAAACATCTCGCACGAATTTGAATTTTTTGCACTTTTAAACGCGTGTAGCTCCCTAACGCTCCATTTTATCATAACAGTGTTTTGGGAAAAATTACTTGGCGTATCGTAGACTACATTTTGATACCAGTTAAGAATACCCAACTTCAACTCAAACAAAGATATGGGCAAAAAACTTTTTAAAAAAATCCTATTAAGGCTTACCCATAACTCAAAAAACTAATGATGCAGTTCGATTCCCCGTGCCCGAAATAGGGGGAACCCGTTCAATTTGGCCTTGTCTTTTTTCGAGTGCCACAGTGTTATTGTATATATTAGAAACGTTTATTGATAAATGCAATGAAATATAATTAAAACAAAGAAGCAAGTATTAAATTAAAAGTATATTCATTTATTTAAAGTATTAAAGTTATAGAAAGAAAAAAACAAATCGAGCAACAATTGCATATGTTTTACATATTGTTTTTTTTTTTTACCAACAAAATTAACGGTAAATATTCCCACAGGAATTAAAATTGAAAAATAAATTAAATTATACTAAATTACATCAAATTGAAGCTATTATTAGCCTTTAACAAGACTAGCTTTTCGAAGTTTTGATCTTCTCCGCTGCTTCGTCGAGGTGTAAGTACGATTCCAGCGAATCAAAACAATCGTTCAACTGACCCAGACGATGTTAAAGGAGTATTAGATCTCTCAAATACTTTTGAAATGATTGGATATTTTTTTAATATTGCAAGGGACGTGTCTTTATCACGTAAGAAATTACGCAGCTCAATTTCTGTACCGATTTCGTTTTCCATAGGCTCAGAAAGATCTGTGGTTTCAAAATATTATTTATGAAATAAAATCGGATTTGTTTTTAAATTGACATTTACCTTGGCAGTTATCATCACCAAAATCAAAAATGCTACTCAATTGCGTAATTGTAGAGCTTTCCCTAATAGTTGGGGTTGGATGAAGATTATACTTCTTGACATATGCCTGAAAAATAAGCCACAGGTCCTTTTCAGTATAGCCTGAAATTTGGGCTATTGGCTTTAACCACTTTAATTTCACCGCAGGGTGTGCCATAGCAGCTACAATAGCATCGTGCGATTCTTCATCCAATCTGTAAAAGTTTTTGAAGCGTCTCTGTAGATTGTTCTGGATCGATGCCAGAGCATTGGTAAAAAATCTGAGCTCATCCTTTTGAAGCTTGTCTGTTTTCACTTTGACTGTTACTAAAGATCGCATCAGCAGACCATAGTAATTATCTTTTTCCCCTTAAGAAAAATTCGAAAACATCTTATAAAATTGTTTCAAACGATTGAAATATATTACCCTGTAAAAAGTCTAGCATTGTAGCGAATGGTGTCATGACCTTAATGTATTCCTTTAAGTAAGCCAAGTCCGTTACATTTAACCTAAGTATTTGCAATTCGGTAAACAAATTATTTAAAAGTGACTCTTTTGACAAAGTTTTTTGCACAGCATCAAAGAGAGAATTCGAGCGCGTAACCACTGGCGTTTTAATCGACAGTCCCAGAATCCGTTTGATAACTTTGATGAACACTATAGATTTCACTTTCTTCTTTAAGTGCTGCATTAAGGTCAGCTGTTGTTATAAGGTAAATGGTGTGACCTGCACATCTATAGTGTTTTGACAGCCGCACTATTCCATAATTTTTTATGTCGGAAAACTCGACTTCAAAATCGTTGTCGTCTTCACCACTGCTCTCAAAGCATTCATTATCCGACTCATCGCCGTCATCAGATTTTTTTACTTCTTCAGCCAAGTCTTGTTCAGACTGACACTAAAATGAAATATAGTGTTAAAACGCGATACAAGGAAAGCAAATATTACCATATACGCTTTTACGCCAAATTCTTTAAATGCTTTTACAAAATTGGACCCATTATCTGTTACGGTCGCCACAATCTTTTTTGTATTTAAATGGTATTTATTATTTATAGCGTTGATCATGTCAGCTATGCGTTCGAAATTGTGAGAGCCGTTGTGATGAACCGTTTGCAGGCCAATGCTACTGATACCCGTTTAAAATTTTTGTCCAGCCAATGACAAGTGTATCCAAAAAAGCTTTTATGCTCGTTAGACCATAAATCAGCGGTTGTACAAAAATATTGACGCGCCTTTATTGTCTTCCAATATTTTGGCTCCCTTGTCCTCGAATCGTGTTTTCATTTACCGAGTAATTGTTCTGCGGCTAGGGACAATAAGCTCAATACGGTTCTAAAAAATTTTTTTGAATTCTGGGCTATCGGCTGCAGAAAGTGGCGTTGCCGTTTGGATAAAAAAATCAGCAACATCTTCGTTAAACAGATTTTGACCTGATTTTTTTTTTTCACATAGTTTCACCTTTTTTTATAATTGTGAAGCTCGTTGGGATGTTTTCTCTTCAAATGGGTCAAAAAGTTGGATGTCACACCGTTATATGCCTTAATAAAAGTGTTCTTTTCCGTGCACAATAGACATTTTGCTTTTATGACAGACGAAGATGGTTCATTTTCAGAGGCCTATGTAATAATAAGTATATTGTATCACTTGTGACAGGCACGTAGCCAGGATTTTCAGACGGGGGGGGGCTTTTATATTTCCAATTTTTTGCTGCGTAACAATTTACATTCTTTCGAAACAATACGTCAATGAAACCGATAGTCGAAACAAAAGTATAAAAAAGTAAGAAACAGAACTCCAAAAGAAGAAGCACCATAGTGTGCGTATAAAAGTTGCTGAAAATTTTATAACTTAAACCAAACCAAACAATCATTGCTGATTTTATTAATTAATAGTTTTAATATTTTTTTAAAATCAGAACAGAGTTTACCCGAGAGAGTAGTTGAACGAGAGTGTGTTTTGCTGTGGTTCAGTAGTATGGAAAGTTCCAACAAAATCGACATACCAATATCAAGTACATTAAGAGATAATAAAAATATTATTTCATATTACACATTTAATAACCAAAATTTACACTTCATTTAAAAAAAAAATCTTTAAAACTTCTGAAAGTAGTCAGTGAATATAGTAAATCCCGATACTTGGTTAAGTCAGATTGTCTTAATGTATTTTTTCGATCTCAAAATGTCACCAAAAATTATTTTTCAACTAATATTGAAAAGCTTGCGTGATATTCCTACAGAGTGAAATATTTACTTGAAAAATTTCGAGTGGGTAAAATACCCATGTAAACGGCGTTCTGCCGTGCCTGTATTTGATTATCTGCATACACAACTGCACATAAAAAGTTTACGATTACGAAAAAACTCAAAAATAATCGGGATTATTTGTGATTAATGAAAAAATTCGAACTATTAAAAAAATAATACGAATATTTTTTTTTTTTGAGTAACATTTAAATGATGCAATGGTGCTCAAAATTTGAAACGGAATTTTCTCGAAATCCTTACGTGATATAATTTTTTTGATATTTTTCAAATTTTCGGGAGACAAAATCAAACAGAAGCATTAATAAACTTTAAAGGAGGATTTCGTTTAACATCCAACCCCCCCGTCCGGCGAGTTTGTCACTGCGTACGGATGTGTGCTTCGACACTCCTGAAAAAAGTAAACAAAACTACGATCTTGTACATTGGAAAGAGTCAGATTGTTTCTTACCGGATTTCTTTTTTTCACGCGATATAACCGCAGCGTTATCTGGCACTTTATCGACGGATTTTTGCCTCTTTAAGGACTCACTAATTTCGAAACAAAAGGTAATAAAACTTGAATATTGCAAAAATCAATCCATCCCGCTCGCTGTTCAGAAAACTTAAATTCGAAAGAGACAGCTGGTTGCCGTCGATCATTAGCTGGTAGCAGTGCTACCAGATCTCATTCATGCCAGTAAACCGCTCACCGCCGCAAAGTGGCGAGGACACAAACCAATCATCTACCTGCCATCAAACAACAGATGGCGCTTCCTCGCAACATCCAAACCTACTTAACCAGTCAACCACAAGCCAATTCTCCGCATTTAAAAGCCATTTTCAAAGGCAACGATCTTATTCAACAAGCGAATGCACTTCGAATCCGAAAATTTGTTCGTAATTGATCGTTCCCCTAAATTCTAAACCAATCGTGGAAAAATTGACCAAAGTTACAAACACAAAAAGACCAAGAAGCAGTCCTCAAAACGCTAAAACCGCCAAACAAAAAAAGCTAAACTACTGGCTTAGCAACACAAATCAATTTGATGCTCCTTCTGTTGATGATAAAACTGAAGTTCTTCCAGAAAAGCAAGAACCAAAAACCATAAAACCACCACCAATCTTTGTGGATAAGGTGGAAAATATTTACGCACTTTTAGAAATGCTAAACGAGTCTGTAGGCAATAATTACGAACTAAGAGTCGTTACAGCTAACCGCGTCAAAATTCAGCCTAAAACTCCAGAAACATTTTCTATCATCGTCAAAATGCTTGAAAGCAAAAATACTGAGTTGTTCACCTACAAGCCGAAAAATGAAAGATGTTTCAAAGGTATTGTTAGAAACATGCATCACTCTGTCGAACCAGAAGAAATCAAATCGGCTTTAAAAATTTATGGTCATTCTGTAACGAACGTTTGGAACATGAAACACTCACAAACCAAAAAGGCCTTTCCAATGTTTGTTGTCGAATTAGAGCAAAACTCAAATAATAAGGAAATTTATGACCTTAAAAGTCTACTTAATAGTCGCGTTTCATTTGAACCTCCTCATCCCAAACGCGATCTCCCACAGTGTTCACGGTGTCAACATTACGGTCACACAAAATCAGGCTGTCGAAGACAGCCTAAATGCATCAAATGCGCAGGCGAGCACATATCTGCAGAATGCGACAGGAAAACTAGATCAAAAGACGTCAAATGCGCACTATGCGAAGGAAATCACCCTGCAAACTACAAAGGATGCTCGGTCTACCAAAAGTTAAAATCGGTTGCATATCCACCTCTAAGAAAAAAAGCCACGCCTTCTCAACCTAATACTGAAACTCAAACTGCCCAACAACACCAGCAAACTCGACAAAATTTACACCCTCAGCAACCAACGTATGCCCAAATGGTGAGTGGTTTCCAAGCTCAAGCCTCCAATACCAGCGATAGCCATGCTTTAATTAGCGAAATGAGTGAGATGATGAAACTCCTAAGGGATGTCATGAGCCAAATTACTTCTATGACAAATCTGCTTGTGAATCTCGTGTCTAAAACCATCCCATGTCCATAAACATTGTCATATGGAACGCAAATGGGCTGTCACATCACTCTTCTGAGTTAAAACTATTTTTAAATAAAAATAATGTAGACATTCTGCTAGTTTCAGAAACACATTTTACGGAAAAAAGCTATTTCAAGATTCCATCTTACTCTCTTTATCATACTATGCATCCTGATGGAACTGCTCACGGGGGATCGGCCATTTTAATAAAAAAGACAATCAAGCACTATGAATCATTACACTACAGAACAAAAGAGATTCAGGCCACAAATATTATAGTAGAGGACTCAGTTGGCTCACTACTCATTTCTTCTATATATAGCCCCCCTAAACATAATATAAAAAAAGAATCGTATAAAACGTTCTTTACAACCTTAGGCTGTCGTTTCATAGCTGGAGGCGACTACAACGCAAAAAACACCCTTTGGGGATCCCGACTCACAATAACAAAAGGACGTGAGCTGTTTAGCGCCATCAGTCTCATGAATCTAAAAGTCTTTTCATCTGGAGAACCGACATACTGGCCATCTGATCTCAATAAAACACCAGATCTCGTAGATTTCTGTGTAACAAAAGGTATCTCAAATGAAAATGTAAACTGCAGATCTAGTTTTGAGCTTTCTTCAGACCATTCACCCGTGCTTATAACATAAAGCAAAACGCTTCAAAAAACCATTGGAAACTGTCGCCTCTGTAATAGACGTACAAATTGGACTCACTTTAAAACCATTTTGTCGACGACTCTCAGTAAGAAACTCCCACTCAAAGACGAAGAGGATATAATCGAGGCTACTGAATACCTTATCATAACTATACAAAAAGCAGCCTGGGAATCCACTCCAGAAACGATGAGTTATATTCAAAAACGCAATTACCCTAATACCAAAATAACAGAAAAAATAAGAGAAAAACGCGAAATGAGAAAAATATGGCAGCAAACCAGATATCCAGAAGACAAACGTCGCTTAAATAAAGCTACAAAGGAATTGAAATTGTTACTTCAAAAACAAAAAGATCAAGATTTGCACCACTTCTTACATAGCTTGGAGCCAACCCATCTCTCTAACTACTCACTATGGAAGATTAGCAAAAAAATAAACTCTTCAGTTGTTTTCCGATCGCCACTTCGAAAACCCGACAACTTATGGGCAAAAACTCCAATCGATAAAGCAAAACTTTTTGCTGATCATCTTAAAAGCGTTTGCTCTCCGCACAGCACTGCCGGCGATCCCAACACAGACGCCGAGGTTTCTGCTTTACTAGAAGAAATCCACCAAATGGAGTTACCGTTAAGAAAATGCACTAAGAGTGAAATAATCAATACAATACAAAACTTAAAGGACCATAAGACTCCAGGCTATGATCGCATCACCGCTGAAGTTCTTAAAAAAATTCCAGTTCAAGCCATTGACTTTATTACCCATTTGTTTAACGCCTGTTTACTTAAAAGTATCTTCCCTGCACAATGGAAATTTTCTGAAATCAAGATGATACTCAAACCAGGGAAAGCAAGTGAAGATGTTAAATCCTACCGCCCTATTAGCCTTCTTCCTATCCTATCTAAGGTACTGGAAATTTTATTTTTAAAACGTCTTCTACCTATTATCGAGAGCAAACAAATCATTCCAAACCACCAATTTGGATTTAGAAAACAGCACTCAACTATTGAGCAGGTTCACAGGCTAGTTGAAATAATACAAACAGCGCTCGATCGGAAAAAGTATTGCTCTGCAGCCTTCTTGGATATCTCTCAAGCCTTCGACAGGGTATGGCACGACGGACTCTTATTTAAAGTAAAAAAAAACGCTTCCACTGAATATCTACCTCTTCATCAGATCTTATCTTTCTCACCGGTTTTTCTACGTAAATTGCGACAACGAGATGTCTTCATTCCACCCAATCCAAGCTGGAGTTCCACAGGGCAGTGTTCTGGGTCCTGTTCTCTATCTTATTTATACTTACGACCTACCTACAACAGAAAGCATAACAACTGGCACTTTTGCCGACGACATCGCTATCATTACGACCGCATCAGATCCTAAAGTAGCATCATCCGAGCTTCAAACGGGATTGTACCGAATTTCTGTTTGGCTGAAGAGTTGGCGATTGAAGGTCAACGAATTGAAGTCAACCCATGTTACGTTTTACTTGGAGAGAGCATATCTTTACCAAAAGGAAAGCCTTGGGTATTCAATTCCGAAATATGTATTGATTACTAAATCGTAAATCGCCACTCTCCATGGACAACAAAATTCTCTTATATAAATCGATAATTAAGCCAGTCTGGACCTATGGTATCCAGCTGTGGGGAACGCTCCTTGGTACGTGACTAACGCCCAAATTCATCGTGATCTGCGAATACCATTAGTAAAAGATGAAATCAAAAGACTAAGCACGAAATATCGAGATCGTCTACGATTACATCCAAATGATGCAGCTCATCTAAAAGACTCTACGATACTAAGACTTTTAGTTTAATACTTTAAAAGATATTCCACAGGGAATATACCTTACTAATTCCTTCATTGTTATAACACCTAATCTAATGCCAAATAGTTGTAAGGTGTCAAACGCATTTAGACAGAATACAAATAGAATACAAAAAAAAAAAAAAACTTTCTCAAAATATTTAGGTTAAGTAATTCGAGAGTGCCAAATTACAATTCTTATCAATACTTAATTTCCCTAGCCGTTAATTAGTGTCTAAGGATATGTGTACATAGAAATATTATGTTGGATCATGTACTATAAAATACTTCGGTCTTAATTAAGGTACAAATGAATAAATTGAATTGAATTGAATTGAAAAATGTGCTTCGAAGGGAATACCACTCGGAGTATTTTTGTCCTTAAAATCTTCGTCACCAGAAAATAAATTGTCGCTCTCCATTTTAAAAGAATATACATATATCGATCCAATTACAAGTAATTGTAATGGAAAAATCTTAAATTAGAATCACAAGTAATTGTAATTGAAAAAATTTTGTAATTCGACTGCCCAGGTCTGATACTGGTATATATGTTTTCTGAAAATTCGAATATAATCGAATAAATCGAACTTGCAGTGCCACTTTTCGAAACGAATAGTCGAATGCTTAAAAAATGTTCAAAATTCGAAAAAGTCGAATCTAGATTTGCACTTCCCATCCCTAGTTTAAAGAAATGGCAGCGGAGCTTCAACATGAGCACAACATTTAGCTGGAGCCCTCGGAAATTCGCACCAGAGTAAATTCATACAATACTAGAAGTGACACTTGGCTATGGCGGGAAAAAATCACCGAGACGGGTGAGGGGAGGTGGAAAAATTGTATGGAACATGGACTTTCACCACACAGATTGAACATTCAACAAAAGCAATAGAGCTGCAAAAAAGTTTAGATTCTCACCAAAACGCGTGTACATACAAAGCCGGTATCATTAACACACAGTCAAGAACAAATTTCAACTCCCCACAGCTATCAGTCGTTTTCAGTCGCACTCATTTCGACTATTCTCTCTGTCGTGTTCGCTCTTATGTATTCTTATCAAACCTACAAGCAAACTTAAAAAAATTGGTGTCTGTAAAGCAGTGTTGGAAAAGTAGGTGTTGTACCTTTTTCGGCCCTATTTCACATCAAAGGTCCATTAGGTACAATTTGTCCATTTTAGGTACAATTTCAAGATGAAGAAAATTTGTTAGTGATTTAAATGGTGAAAGGTCTTCTGTGGTTATCTGAGTAGTGTTTGCAGAATTTGTTTTATACATTTCCCAAAAAAGGTAGCATAATGCTACCTGTGCAAAGTAGTTGTTAGATGTTTTGATGTTTCACATTCTTGTATCTTATGTTGGTCTAGAGGCAGACACACCAACAAATGTTCTGAAACAATGAACTAAGTAGAGAATCATCGAAATTGGAATAGATTACTCCATTGTATCAGTTCAAGACAATGTCAACGTTCGGGAGTGAATGACACCTTATCTCGATGACATTGCCACTAGAATTGGTATGAATAACATCTCCTTTAAATGGCCATGTCATCAGATTTGAGAAGTACTCAATTTTTCCCCTTGATGTCTTCGGTGAAAACATTAATGAATTTGCCATTTATGAGAAAAATTCCGGCTGGGTATATTATTTGTCATTTATGAAAAAAAAATCCGGCTGGGTATATTAGGTACACTTTACTATAACATATTTAGGTACAATTCATGGACCATTTAAGGTACACACTAAAATCTCCATTTTCCAACACTGCTGTAAAGTCAATTTACGGACGATAGTTATACGTGATAACGTCATAAGAAAACACTTATTATGACATAAAAGGGACCATTCAAGTATCACGTACGCTATTTTTTGGCGATTTTTTAAACTCCCTCCCCTATTATAGACTTATTAATTTAAATTTTAGAAAATAGGTCTCATTTTTTAATTTTTTTTTTTGGCGATTTTTAATATAAGTATAAAATAGAAAATAATTTTTATACTTCAATTTTTAAATTAAAATTGCATATAAAAGTTTTCAAAATCAATGTCATAAATATTTTCGATCCCTGTCAGTGCTCGGACTACTACCACATTGATGGTAGATCGACCACTATTTTCACTATTACCACTTCTACCACGCTAGGTCCAAATCTACCGCTTTTTTAACTTATTTATGTTTTATTTATTTTATAAACATTTAGAATCATTGACAGAATAAAAAATGTGCTTCAATGTTATGTTGTATTGAAATATATGTTGGCAGCTTCCTATTGTCAAAAATGTTGTCAAGAATGGCAGTATTGACGACATCCAATAAATTTGACACATTTTTTTATTTAAAGAAGAGAAAATACCTAAAAACAGGTAATTTTTCCAATTTTCTACATGCACAACTTTTTTTAGGAATCTACCCCTAACACTTTTGCATTAGAGCTTATTTCACAGATGTTTTACAGGAGTTGTACCAATTTGGTAGTTCATGTTGTCTTAAAGTGGGCTGCATCCCAGCGGCCCCGGTGTAGCGAAGACCGGTAGTCAAATAATCCCAAATCAAGACTGTTTTTTTTTTTTCAAAATAATGTGTGAAAATTTACTCAATTGCACCTGCATAAAATAATTTCGGCTCATATGGACAAGTTTTGTGAACAAAGCAAAAATTGTGAAATATCGATTTTGTAGTTTTTTGGCAAAAAAATCATAGCTCCGCAAATTTTCGACCGATTTTAACCAAACAGGGCTTTTTTTTTAGAATAAATACTTAACTATACGTAAAAAATTTGAAAAATGGTTTTGTCACTTCGATTTCTATTTTTTACAGATTTTTATATGTAAAATTTACCCTGATTTTTTAGAAAAAAACACAATTTTCTGGTATAATTGCACCTCTAGCACTAAAACTACTCATGGAAATCAAAAACTTTGATTGTAAAAGTTGTAGGGAGCTTAATTATCTTTAATTAAAAAAAATATATATTAAAATCGGTAGATCGGGGCCCGAGATTTGCTTGAAATAGCAAGTGCACCTACGAAATGCACGGAAAAAAATTTCAAAAATTTTTTTCTCAAAAACTCTTCCATAGAAAAATGTAAAAAAAATTTTTCTTGCATAGGAGGCCGAGATCTACAGGAAAATTGTACAAATATTCATTTGCTTTTTTTTTGTCTGACAGTGTGATTTGTCAAAACACGTCAATGTTTATGGCTATCGGAAGACGCAAGAAGAACTTTTGATATAACATGTCAATGATGAAGTCAATGATGAAAATACTTTCGCATTCTGTAAAAATATTCATGGTTTGATGCAGTGTATGAACATTGAATTCAAACCGAAGAAATTGCGTTTATTCCAGAGACATAACAGTTATAAGAAATAAGGAAAAAAATTGGACTAGTTTGTATTAAAAAAAATTCATTTTAACATAACAGTTTCAAACAATGAAAATATATTTCATTTTTCTATAACAGTTATTGAAGAAAATTTTTTTTTTCCGTTGCTCATAATTTTTATCGTTCGATAAATATTTTTTACGTTGCCTCATAACAATTATGAATGAGAAAAAATTTTTCCCGTTGCTTATAACATTTATTTTTCAATAAATTGTTTTTACGTTGCCTAATAATGACCGCGATCAGCAGCGCTATTATTGATATCAGTAGAATGGTATCACCAGTATACCACTATACATATATATATATACATAAATTAAAAACTATTAATTGAAAATAAAAGCTTATAACATGGCGCCTCGACAGGCAATAATTATTGCTAGCAATCTGTCAACTTGAGCAATATTGCCAATGGAGACCGCTCATTTTGAAAAGATGGCAATATATGGCAAGCAATATTGCTTCGCTGCGATTGCCAACTTTGAGATTGGCAATGAGCTGTCATTTTGCTATTTGACAGCCGAATTTCATTTCTATGAATTTTTCAAAGTGTGTATATCGTCAAAATGGATTGGTGCGTCGCCGATATTTATAAGATAATAATTTTTTACCGACAGTTCGAATGTCTTTGGGCTATAAAACCTCATCATATATAATATATGTACTGATATGAAAAAATAATGCGTGGCTTCAAATGGCGAAGGAAATTAAAAAGGACTACGTTGAAATAAAAAATAAAAATATTAAAAATTTGCGATCTGCCTATATCGCAGAGAAGAAAAAATAAGAGAGTTTATTCTTTGTCTCACTCATCGCAAAGTTGTTTCAAGGCATCGAGAGCGCGTGCGCAGCGTAGTAGCCGTTCGACGTCATTTTGAATATGAAGATGGCATAACATAAAAATCCCACCCTGGCAATATTGCCTCTACCTGGCAAGGCAATTTGACAGATTGCTAGCAATAATTATTGCCCGTCGAGGCGCAGCGTAAGAAACGGAAAAGTTTTTTTCTCACTCACAATCGTTTTGAAGCAACGTAAAAAATATTTATTGAACGCTTAAAATTATGAGCAACGGAAAAAATTTTTTCTCATTCATAATTGTTACAAGGCAGCGTAAAAAATATTTATCAAAAAGTAAAAGTTTTGTGCAACGAAAAACAAAATAATCCCAATCATAAGTATTATCGAGTAACGTCAAAAATTTTAGACGTTTTAAAAGCAATTTTTTCGATTCTAAAAAAAAAATTAATAGTTATTTAGGATCTCTGGTTTATTCATTGACTCGTCAAAACGAGGTTTGAAGGCCGTGTTGCTGTATGTAGACAATTCCCAAAATCCTGTGCCGATTGCCTTAAGTACTGATACTAAGGAGACCTACGAGTCGATGAAACGTGTTTTAGACTATGTGACCTATGCGAATAGGTCGATACCGTGTCAACCATTACCAAAAGCGTGATTGGATGAAAAGAACAAATTTCAAAATAAATGAAGCCAATGTTGTCAACAAACGACTTGTGCCATCCGAAAAAATTTTATTGCCACCTCTGCATATTAAGGGGACTGTTTAGACGTGCAACCCTAATTCACTGAGCGAACGTTCAAGTATTTAATTACCGAGTACTTCCATTTTTATGCAACCGTAACATCACTTTTGGAAAAATGTAACATCACTAAACAACATGTAAAAAAAGAGTAGGATAAGTCAAGAAAGGGACAAGTGAGCATCGTTGACCTCGCTCTGTTCATCAGAAGTAAAAAGAATATAAAAAATACAAAAAGTTACTTAAAAATACAGTCCGCTTAATTTATTTTGAAATTTGAATCGCCAATTGTTACGCGATTAACCCGATCATTCATCGAAACATATTTTTGGTCCTATCGACTCGGATGGAAAAATCTGAGAATTTTCGTGTGAGCTGTGTGAGTGCTCAGGCATCATAACGGAAAATCTGGAGATTTTGTAGCGTCATCGTGGTTTACATAACCTACAACTTATTGGGCAAATCGGTGGATTTGCATTTCATCATCGTGGTTACATAACCTACAAATTATTGGGAAAATCGGTGGATTTGGATTTCATCATCGTGGTTTACATAACCTACAACTTATTGGGCAAATCGGTGGATTTGCATTTCATCATCGTGGTTTACATAACCTACAACTTATTGGGCAAATCGGTGGATTTGCATTTCATCATCGTGGTTTACATGACCTGCAGCTTATTGGGCAAATCGGTGGATTTGCATTTCATCATCGTGGTTTACTTAACCTACAACTTATTGGCAACTCAAAAGGCAAATCGGTGGATTGCAGTTCATCATTCGTTTGCGGAAGCTTGGGAGGTTCAGCGGAGCACCCTGACGCAGCAGCGCAGCAGCGACATCAGCTAAGTATTGACCACTCAGTAATTGTCAAACTTTAAATATATTTGTGACGTTCAAAAGATGAGTACCGAATACCAAACTAATGATCAGTTATAAGCTCAATTATATCCAAACTGTAAATAAGTTGATTACACTCGAATCGTTGTTCAGTCAGAGACAATAATTTTCAAACAGTAAATATTGTAAGTTCTTCAAAGTTTGGATCAGTTATAAGCTCAATTATATCCAAACTGTAAATAAGTTGATTACACTCGAAACGTTGTTCAGTCAGAGACAATAATTTGCAAACAGTAAATATTGCAAGTTCTTCAAAGTTTGGATCAGTTATAAGCTCAATTATATCCAAACTGTAAATAAGTTGATTACACTCGAAACGTTGTTCAGTCAGAGACAATAATTTTCAAACAGTAAATATTGTAAGTGCTTTAAAGTTTGGATCAGTTATAAGTTCAGCGATTTGCAAACTGTAACCAATTTGCTACTTTCCAAATTCGTTTAAGCCACAGAACGTCGACGATTTAGAGTTATATTTAATTATTTAGCATATTCTGTATAGGTTTATAGTTTTATTCAAGTGGTGCAATTTATTCTTTGAGAGGATTCTGTCGATTGTAAGCGCATAAACATGGAAGACTTAAAAAAGCATAGACAAAGTGTTAAAGGGTCAATAACTCGAATTCAATCAGCGTTTGCTCTAGAATTACCCTTTCATGACATGAAGGTACGGCTTGACAAATTGGAAAAGTTATTTGAAGATTTTGAATCCGTTCAAAGTGAAATCGAGGCTCTAACAGCAATCGAGGTTATGCATGTAGAGGAAAACTATCGTGAAGAGATGGAGGAAAAGTATTATTCAATCAAATCTATGTTTATGGCACGGCAACGAGAAGACGAAATAGACAACACTGTGTTAGAAACCCCAACCACTAATTCCGAGTTAAGTTCAGCCATGAAAACATTAATTGATCATCAAAGCAAGATGAGTCAGTTGATTGAACAACTTTCTTCTAGCTCGCAGCTGGAACCAACAGCAGTTGCAACTCCAACTGAACGTAGTCAATGTGAAATCAGACTGCCTCAAATCCAGATACCAGAATTTGATGGACAGTACATTAACTGGGTGAGGTTCAGAGATCTATTCGAAGCGTTAGTCCACAACAGATCAAATTTGTCTGATATAGAAAAATTAGAGTATTTGCAAACAAAGTTGAAGGGCGATGCGTTATCATTGATCAAGCATTTAAAGCCAACTAACGAAAATTACATGGTAGCTTGGGAAATATTAAAGAAGAGATATGAGCGAACAGATAAAATAAAGAATTCATATTTAGATATTCTCTTTAATCAAACATCAATGAGAAATGGGTCTCTTTCAGAGTTTAAGAGGGTTTTCAACACTATAACTGAATGTACGAACGCCTTGAAAGGCTTAAATGAACCAGTATCACAATGGGACTCAATTTTGTTGTTTTTTTTAGAGAAAAAGTTAGATTCAGAATCGGCTGCTTTGTGGTTTAGAGCCAAAAAACCTGATCAATCTGCTACATATTCTGACTTTGTGAAGTTTATGGACACCAGGTTATTCGAACTTGAAAGTTCTCATGACACAGTGAAACCAAAACAGTTATCCACATATCCGAGCAAAGGTCAATCAAATGTTCATGCTGCAAACCAAATCGCTTGTCCAGCCTGCATGGAAAATCATTTTCTATATATGTGCAATAAATTTAAAGCACTTGGAGTTGAAGAACGTGTCAGATTGGTGAAAACTAGCGCTCTGTGTTTTAATTGCCTTCGGGAAAAACACTTTGCAGCAGAATGCAAAAGCTCTTCTTGCAAACACTGCAATCAAAAACACAACACGCTGCTTCATAGATTTAGTTCATCAGAAAACCAAAATCGAAACAGTCAACAAAATCAATCAGATCAGCCTCGGGTAGTGTCCGAACTAGTGATGCCCCGAATAGTGGATTTGGCCGAATACCGAATACCGAATATTCGGTCAACCTCTCGGCCGAATAACGAATATTCGGCAACCGAATATTCGGCACGTAGTAAAGACAGCTTGGGCCTACTCGCGACTAGCTGGAGTCAAGGCAAAAGCTGCCGCTGAAAAATTTGCCCACTGTTTATAATGTTTTCGAAGAAAATTTAGAAGAAGCTAGCGTAAATTTAATATTTCTAAAGAATAAAATGCAAATCTGCTGTATTTTTAGTTCTCGTTAATTAAGTTTTTTACGTTATTGTGAGAAAAATTTAATTTGTAGTTAGTGTTGATTTTTTTAATAAGTTATTTCTACTATTCGGTATTCGGCCGAATATTTTAACTATTCGGCCGAATACCGAATACTGAAAAATGACGCCGAATAGGCCGAATACCGAATAGTGGCCGAATATTCGTGGCATCACTAGTCCGAACCCTCGGTACAGGTTCACGCAGCTCGGCAGGATGAACAATTGATCACACTTTTGCCAACAGCCGTAATAATGGTTTGTGATGGCTCAGATGTGTTGCAACCTTGTCGTGCTCTTTTGGATAGTGGTGCGGAGGCCACTCTTGTAACAGAGGCCTGTGCTCAGAGACTTCAATTAAAAAGAAAATTTGACAGGACTCTTCTTCATGGCGTGGCATCTTCCGCTGGCACTTATACTAAGGGAAAAGTCAGGTTAACTATTAATTCAACTGGGAATATTATTTCCACAGATGCTTTTTGCTTAACAAATTTGACTCGGTACCTTCCAAGAAAAGAGATTCCTTGGAAGGAATTGAGCTTCTTTGAAAACTTAGAATTAGCTGATCCCGAGTTTAATCTGCCGCATCAAGTAGATATAATATTGGGATCTAATATCGTATTCGAGCTTTTATTGAATGAGCAAATTGTGCATCCAAGTGGATCATTGAGAGCTATTCGTACAGCTGTCGGATGGGTGATAACTGGACAGGTAGATGATTGTCATACACATTCTATTATAGCAGCATACTCGACAATTGAGCTGTCAAGTCAATTAGAAAAATTTTGGACTCTTGAAGACATTAAAGACCAAGTTCAGCCTCTAACACCAGAAGAAGATAAAGCCGAACAACACTTTCGATCATATGTACAAAGACAGGCTAGTGGGCGATATATAGTCCGTCTGCCATTGAGGGAAACTAATTTTGAGCTTGGTGACTCAAAAACACAGGCATTCAGAAGACTTAAGAGCATGGAAACCAAATTCAAAAATAATCCTCAACTAGAAACTGATTATAAGACTTTTATAAATGAATACATTCACTTAGATCACATGGCAATAGCTAAGATTGTTTCAAATCAACCTTCATATTTCATGCCACATCATGCTGTCTTGAAACCGAGCAGCACAACAACAAAGTTAAGAGTCGTTTTTGACGCTTCCTGCAAGTCTTCGAATGGATCGTCTTTAAACGATCATCTGTTAACAGGCCCCACAGTTCAGAGAGATTTGTTTGACATTGTACTACAGTTCAGAAAATATGAAATTGGGTTTTCAGCCGATATAGAGAAGATGTATAGGCAGATACTTGTTCATGAAGACGACCAATCGCTGCAACAAATTCTGTGGAGGGAAAATATCTCAGATGAACTAAAGGCGTACAAATTAAAAACCGTGACGTATGGCACATCATGTGCTCCTTTCTTGGCAACAAGAACGTTAAAACAGGTTGCTCTTGATAATTTTGCAATATATCCTGAAGCCTGCAAGTTAATCGACGAGTGTTTCTATGTAGATGATCTCATGGCATGTGCTCCAGATTTAAAATGCGCGTTACAACTAAAGCAAGATTTGATTGAGGTTCTTAGACAGGCTGGATTCCATTTGAGGAAATGGGCTTCTAATTGGAATGAATTAAAAGATGAAATTTATCCAGAAAACAGTCATCTAGCTTCTAAGATTATTTGTGACGACACCAGAAATGTCACCGCATTAGGTTTATTATGGGACACCAATTCCGATTCATTTGGATACACCGTATCATTAAACGAGCTGCAAGAAAGAGTGACCAAGCGCATGGTACTGTCTGATATTTGTAAGCTTTTCGATCCACTTGGTTGGCTGGCACCAGTGGTAATTGGCTTGAAGATTTTTATGCAACCATTGTGGCTCAGGGGCATAACTTGGGATGATAGTCTTTCAGATGACCTTGTTGTTAAATGGCGTAACCTTCGCCACAATATTGAAATGATTTCACAGATCAAGATTTCGCGATGGTTAAAATTCGACGATAATTGTAGAATAACTCTGTGTGGATTTTCAGATGCTTCTGAATTAGCGTATTCGGCAGTTGTGTACTTGAAGGTACAACATACTGATGGTTCAATATCCACAAACATTATCGCATCTAAGACACGGGTAGCTCCTATAAAGCAGATAACATTGCCAAGACTGGAGCTTTGCGGAGCACAATTATTAACAAAGCTAATGTGCAAAGTTCAAAAAGCACTAGACCTCAAAAATATTGCTAAAGTAGCATACACCGATTCAACCATTGTTTTAGCGTGGCTATCCGACCACCCCAGAAGGTGGAAAACTTTTATTGCAAATCGTACATCATATATCATCAATATTTTGCCAGCAAGATACTGGTACCATGTGTCTTCCAATCAAAACCCTGCTGATCTCGCGACCAGAGGTATTTCAGCATCAGAATTGCATGGCAGTGATTTGTGGTGGCATGGTCCCGGTGTATTAAAACTGCAAGAAAACAAAAGACAACCTATTGAGGTTCGAGATACTTTTGACTTAGAAGAGCGAAAAGAAGTTGCGGTCCACAAGGTTTCGATACAGGAATTTCAATTTATAGAAAGATATTCCAGTCTGGACAAGCTTATTAGAATAGCAGCTTATTTGCAAAGATTTGTTAAAAATTGTCAACTCAAGAAACAGGATAGGATGCTAAATTTTCTCACTAGTGGTGAATTGAAAACTGCTCATGATATGCTCGTCAGAAAAGCTCAACATCAATCATTCGCAGCGGAAATTAGTGAGCTGGTTAAAGGAAAGGAACTTTCAAATACAAATAAACTTTCAGCACTTGCCCCATTCATAGATGATTGTGGACTGTTGAGAGTTGGTGGTAGGATCGAAAACGCAGACATTCCCTACAGTCAAAAGCATCCTCTTATTATCCACAATAAAAATCATTTATGTGAATTAATTGTGAGATATTACCACTTAAAAAACATGCATGCTGGTAGTCGTCAGCTTAAATATCTTATAGGCTTGAAATATTGGATTCCTTCTATTCAAAATATTGTAAAAAGATGCATTTCCCAACTAACAAAATAGGTCGAAAATAAGTCGATTCGACTGCGTTTAAGGGCACACTATTTGTTTGACCTGACCTAAATAAAGCAAAATTACGTCCATTCGACGTTGATTCGTCGAAAGTGGGGAATAGAATGGAAGTCGATTGGCAGTAATAATAGGGCATAATAAGGCATTTAGTTGTTAAAGTTAGGGAGTTAAGAATGCAGTTCGACCAAAAATAAGTATAAAAGAAGTCAAAAGGACGTCGAAATTACGAAATTTTCACCTAAACTGGGCTTATGAATTAAATGAATTCAAGTAGAGAAAAAGAGAAAGATATAGGTATAATAATTTCTTACTTATTAATATGTATTTACACATAGTGCAATGAATGAAAGAATGAAAATTCTAGCAACTACTTATGTTATTTGAAAAAAAGAATAAATAAAATATGGGTTTTATGGAAAAATATTTTCGATTCACAAAACCAAATTATATATGCCAGCTAAGATTTATGGTGAAAGTATTTCTTGCAATTCTGAATTTTTCACGGGCCATTTCAATTATGAAAAATAAAAGAAAATTTTATTTAAAAAAATTTTTTTTTCATACTGAAACTGATTGAGAAGAAGAATTTGCAAACTGAAATACGAAACAAGATGGCAGAACGTAAACATGGACTACAAAGTCGAATATCCTTGTTTTCTTAACCAAATAGGTCAAATTTACTTTGAAATTTCGACCTATAATTTGGAATGCCCTAATTAAGTATTTTAAACTTACAAGTCAAGTTTTTTTATAATAATTTCTGCCCTAAAATGACTTATTAAGGCATTTTTCGTTCAAGTAGCCTTATCAGGTCCTTTGTTATTTATTTTAGTACCAATAAGGTATTCCAACTTATTGAGGCATTCTAGAGACATTTCGACCTAATTCGGCGTTTTGCCTTTAAATCGCCTTGAAAGTAAATATTCCGCCAAAATACTCGACATTTCACAAACACGTGCGTGCAATGTACATTTAGCGCAAATAGAAAGAGATATGGCGTGACGTCATGAAGGAGTTTTTCATGACGTGGTTGTTGTCGTGCATGTGAATCAAGGGAACTTTTGTGTTTTATTTTTATATTTGAAGAGCTTAGGAACAAAAGGTGACATTTACACTTTTTATTTTTTTGAGTAAATTGAGAAAATAAATATTAAAAAGTAACTTTTTGCCCCAGAAGCAGCTTTTCAAGCTCATTTTTCTACGAAGCAAGTAACTTTTTAAACTAATCTTAGCGGATAATGATAAAAGTCAACCTTTTGAGTCGTATAAAAATGAAAAACCCAAAAATTCCAAACACGTAAATGTCACCTTTTGTTCCTAAGCTCCTCATTTAACTAACGATTTAATTAAAAAATCCTATTTTTTTGTTGTATTTTACGCCGAGATTTAACTAAATCGAGTTTTGGTCCCGGTCAACAAACTGGGCATATATTTATGTTTGAATTAATGCATAAAAAACTCAAAACTTTTTACTTTGGAAAATAATAAATGTATTCTTTTACAGACAGACAGACAGACAGACGGACAAATGAACAGACGGACAAATGAACAGACGGAGGGGCATACTTAAATATAAGCTTAATATAAAAAGGGCGTAACATGCATTTTCAGTATTTTACAGGAAAAAAAATAACTGAATAAAAGAGGAAGATTTGTAGTTTTGACTTTTTTAATGTAGTTTTTATAAGAAAGTCTAAGTAATTGAATACTGTAAAATTGTTTAACCATTTTATATTTCCCATAAAACTGTTTTCGGTTTAAAATGTAATCCTTCAAAATATTTGTGCATTTCAAGTTGAATTTTTAGTCGAAATGAATTCTGTTAAGTAAGTTAAGTAAGTAAAAAAGTCAAAATTTCATACAAAATTTGACAGTTTTATTAACTTTTCTCAGTTTACACGGTGTAGCTGCGTTCCATGAGGACCCTTATTGTAATTTTAAATATTTGAAATAAAACACAAATTTACTGCATTTGTACATAAAAATAAACATAAATAAAACACAAAAATTGGCTTGAGTTACACTCAAAACAACATCAGCGTCATATGAGAAGTTCTGACGTGACGTCATTTGCGCAGTAAGAGTTGAGAGCATCATGCTCTTTGGCGCTACGTTAGATTTCGCTGAATTGCGCTCAATTTATTAGTTTATTTTCATCACACATAGAATCGATCGTCGCAAGACAAACAGTTTATTGGATGCGGTTGAAATTTAATTTTTAAACCAACGAAGTTTTCTAATAAAAGAATAAACGTATTTATATACGGTGGAATTGTAAAATCAAAAATATTACAAATTGAATTGTGTTAATAAAAAGAATTTAAATAGAAAACGTGAGAACGAGTGCATCACATGATAAAGTTTCTATGTAAGAAGTAACTGTATAAAAAGCCATTTTAAACAAAACTTGACGCCAGTTCGAAATAATACAATGAATTGAATAATACAATAATTCTTCAACCCCTCGACTTATTGGTTAAGAAGTAACTTAAACACAAAATCAGTAATTAAATAAGTTTTGATGTTCATTGAACTTTACAACTATGTTCAAAGTTGTTGCAATTATAAAAAAGCGTGGCGTTTCATCACGCTTGGAGTACGCTTATGTACCCAGTAACTGGGAACAAAATGGTGTATTGTTTTGGCCAGTTAAAAATTCGGGAGCACTACACAAAGACGGCAACAGCAAGCCAGAAGCAGACTGGCTCAAATTTAAATGCAAGGTCAAAAAAAGAGATTTGTTGCACTTAGAGGAAGCTGAGTTGTGGGAGGAGGAATTTCTGAGTGCAAGCTCTACGGAAGTCGAAGAGAGGTACGTACAATTATTTTAATGTAACAAATCAAAGTAGCCAGTAGCATTTTTAGAAAAAACAGTGACCATTTTTTAGTGCTGCTCAGTCCGGTTCTACATTAGGCGTCAAAACACGACCTACAGATTTTGCTCGTTGGCGAGGCTGGACCGGAGAATGGATAGGGGTTTTTGGCTGTCTCTTCCCGGGCCCTCCTTGTGGATCGCGTTTTGTCGTTTAACCGCAGCTTTACAGCGATAGGCGCTCCAGTGTTTCTTGTGAGAACGCTGAAAAAATTCCTCTTGCTTGCTTACAATATCCAACTAATAATATACCTTATTATTTTAGTCTAGCAATCAACACTTTCGCAAAAGTGCAACCTCCAACACCACCAAGTATCACGAAAAATGAAAGTGCATATGATTTGCTCTTTAAGGAACCGTTAGAATTTCAAAGCATAGCTGAAGACAATTATGGAAGAGAAACATCGCCGGAACCATACGTTGTAAATGCTGCTCCAGCGACAAGCGCAAATCAGCAGCCTGGGGAAGTATCAGTATTTTCCCTATCCCCTGATTTTTTCACTTCAGGTAATGTAAATTATGGTAGCTATTATGGGTGGCAATTTTGAAGAAAGTTGGGTTGCCTTTTTCAAGGCAACCTATTTGCGAGTATGTATGTATGGCCACTAAAACCTTTGCCTTTGCCTGTTTTAGTTGCGCTTTTTTAGTTCGGTTGCCTGAACTGTCAAAATCAGCCAACTGCTCAATAGCAGTTCCCTCCAAGGCGGCTCAACTTTTTTCGGTCGCCATTCATAATAGCCACCTATATGAAATTATATAGAGAATTAATTAAAATCGTATGTATTAATAATATTTTAGTGTCTATGCAATTGACTGAAATTGAGAGCAAACTAAAAAGATGTGAGGAGAAAAATGATAAAAAATTTGTTCAAATGCAAATGACTTTGGACAAAATTTACTTGATGCTGAAAGATTCACAAAATGCTACAAGCACTTTGGCATCATCGGTACCCAATAAGGTGTTAATTGAGGACCTTTCGACGAAATTTGAATTTCCCTTGAATGATGTGGACGTTATCAAGTTGTTCGAAAAAGAACTCGGAAATAAAGATTTCAAAGATTATATGGTATATTATTTTACTAAACCATTTGATTTAAATTTAAAAAAAACAATTCCCTAATATTTTTTATTGCTCTTAGATTCAACAACTTTCGGCATTTGGTGGAACGTCGGGAAATGAATCTGGAAAGGACGTGGCAAAGAAAATTGTAGGTGCTGCTTTCACCAAACCAGTATTGACTTTGTTCTCTTGGACAGGAATATCCCGAACAGAGGGAATTGAGAAAAAGGAAGCATTTCAAAGTCTTGAAAATATTTTTCAATTATTTTTTGAAACCGTAAAATTGGCGGACTCAAGATGGTCAAAAAAATGTATGGAAAATTATTTAAAAAATAATATTTTAAAGCACGCAAAACAAATGAGTGAAAGCCACACTAAAAATATCGAAAAACCAGCAAATACGACAAAGGAATTAATTGAAAAAATCTTTAATTCTGAAAATGAAAAGGAAGTACAAAATGAGGGAGAATAAGGCTATTTAAAGAAAAAGTTATAACTGCACTGATAACACTTTTCCGTTGGACTATGATCTTCTAAACACGAAAAAAAAGAAAACTTTTCGCTTTTATTTTCGACCTACTTGATTCATTTATTAAAAGTATTAATTTCGGGGCAGCCCGATTATGTCCCAGCTTCCGAATCTTGAAAAACCCAATATTCGAAAGTAATCGTTTTTTTGTTAAATGTTAAGTTTTTCGTTTCAAAATGAATAAGTTTGGTTTTGTTAAGTTTATTTTATTTTGTTGTTGTTTTTGTTAAGTATTTAATTTTGTTCCGGTTTTGTTTTTTAAATAAAAGCTTAGCAGTTTAATGCTATACTTTATATTTGCTTGTAATACGTACTTTCTATAAAACTTCAAGAACGCACAACATACCAGAGCTGTAAAGCCAAAATGGCATATTTTTTGGCATATTTCTGGTTGCAGTTTCATCGTTTTTTTTTTAATAGAAACAAAAGAACATTTGAAAATTGTGTTTGATTTTTTGATTTGAAAAATTATTTCTGTTGTCCTAGTCATAGCTGTTATGGTCCCTGATTTAAATTCTGTTTTTTATTTCATCGATGAATGAATTCAAAATTTTATTCTTTCAACATTTTTTGGAAAAGAATGAATTCAAATTTTTGAATTTGTCAAGGAGATAATCCAAAATTTAATACCATTCAAATTTTTGTTGAAATAAATTGTGATGTGCTTAAATGGAAATTACTACCATTGAGTAAAGAAACCGTTGTAACCTGTTAAGTTGAAATAAAACAAGATATTTTTTATAGTGGAAAATTAAAGTAAAAACCACTGTTTTCTTTTATGTTATAGTATGAATTAATGGAAGAAAAACAAATTCGGTCTGATATATTAAACAAAATAATTTACATTTTATCTGTTCTAGTGAATATAATTTTGGCAAGTTGAATTTTATTTTGTGGCAATTGGATGGAATGGTCAGTTCGCCTTTTGTCGCATAAATATTCAAATACGATGAACTAAAAGGATTCGTAAAAAAATCGTATTTGTTTTGAACGCTTGAGCCGTAAATGCATAATTTGTTTTCATAATAAGTTGCATTTATCATGAAAACAATTTCATAATTTTTAGTAAAAAAATAGCCATTCTTCTCATCATTGCTAAGCATAAAATCTTGGGCAAGATTAACTTCTCTATACACGCCATCACATCCAAAAATTTCGTGGTTTCCGTGTAAGATTTGCTTTTTTACAAAAACAGCAAATTCAGGTCGAATTTTGCTATTTAGTTGCGATAGTTCTGTTACTCGTTTACCAATTTGACTTAAGGGTAAATTACCATTACGGACTAGCATTTTCAATGTACCGAGAAAATTCTCAAATGGATAAGAGCTAATTCCCGGAAGAGGTCCAAATTTTCGAACATCATCTATCACGTGACATAAATTGTGCATGTTACTGCTTATGGAGTCCTCTCCATATATTTCGATGAACATTTCGATGTAGTCGGAAATTAACTTTTCCGCAACTTTTATATGCTTAAGAGTTGCTTCGCAGGAGAGAATTCTTACGGCGCAACTTATCATCAAAAAGTGTTGGTATACTTCTTGTGATAAGAAGTCCTTTAAGACCACAATTCCGAGGTATAGAAGAAAAGTTCTATATTCGGAACCTTTCCAGAATTTGAGGAATTTCAATCCTCTTATGGCACGTTGAATTTCTTTAGGCCGTCTTTCATTGCATTTTCCTAATAATTCGGATAAACTATCGGCTTCTTTTTTTGATAACTTGGTCCGGAAGTTGTAGCTCCCTTCACGCCATCCAAACAAACATCTTCGCATAATACCTGCAAAAATAAAATGAGGTTGCAACGGATGTTATTACTGAAGATGTACGCTTTTACCTAGATCAAATAAATGCAGGGAGTCTGCAACAACAAAATCTTCAACCATGTCTATTGGTAAGTTTATTAATGGCGAGATTTGCTTATGATGATCTTCATCAGTACCATTACGGAAGCTCTCATTTGTCCGACGTGGACAATCAATTTTTGGGTAACTCATATGTCTCCCTTTCTTATCCCATTTTCCTGAAACGGTACATTTGATGCAGCTTCCCAATTCAGCATTTGCAGCTGCAGTTCCTGGAAAATAAAATTAAAACAAATATGAAAAATTAAATTTTAGTTGACAAGGGAATGTATACATACCTTTCAAAAAACATCTCGCTGGTGTGTCACATACAAAGCATTTTATTTTTATATTTACTTGGTGTCCATTGATATTTAAACCGTTTTTTAAAATGTAACCAATTTCTGCCACAAATTGATTTAAATAAGGCTCTAGAGGTGGTTTTCCCTCACCGAAGTAAACACCGGCAATTATTGGTTGTATGTGACTCATTTTATCGAGTATGATTGAGATAGGCCACATTTGAAGACATGAACTGTTGAATGGAGACATTCCATCAACATTAATTAGCAGCGAAATTGTTTGCGGTTGCTCAATATCCGACAGTGCATCTACCAAATTATGCTTCACCCCATTGTACCAAAATTTCCCAGGTCCCATCGTGGTAGTATTCACTACTGCAGGTGTTTTAAGCAGAGTTCTTCCATCTCTTGGCAAGTCTGCTAAATCATGGGCATTCATTAATTGTAACAACGAGGTAACTGCCGTCAAAGTTATTTTGTTAGTTAAAGCCCATTGTCTCAAGCCATCTAAAAAAGACAGTTTTTTTTTAACTCCTGTTGAGTGTTATCGATCTCATCGTCCACATCATCACATGGGACAAATGCATCATTTTCTTGAGATAAGTAATCGTATCCATCATGTTGCATTGTATTTGCATCATCCAAATCCATGGGATCGTTTGACTCCTTAATTATTCGAGGCATTCCATTTTTCTTCAAATTTCCCTCTCTTCTCAATTTTCGATAATAATTCGTGGTGAATCGGTATGGTTTAATTTGCGCTTTAAACATTTTTACAAAATATTTTTTACGAACTTGCGGACTATCAAAAACATTCACGCTCTTATGAATTGGGAAAATATAGGGCAGAACAGGGCATATGATTTTTTTAGTTTGACTTATTTCGTCCTAATCGACAATTTGACTTTAAGGTCGAAAAATCAAGACTACTCGACTTATACGTTGAAGTATCCAATAAAATAAGTAAATTTTTGTCTTAATATAGCCTTTAAAGTAAAACGGACTTGATACTTGAATTTAAGGTAAAAATTTGGTTTATATGCCTTAAAAACTTCAGATAATTTCGAAATCAAAGTCAAGTCACTTTTAAGGCATTAAGGAGGGCATTTTTAACATTTTTTCAACCAAAAATTTTATTAAAAGTTGAAATGACTTTGAAGGCATCGCAAAGGTAGAATTTAAGTAATTTCTACCTTGAAAAAAAGACTTTAAAGACAGGTAATTTATAAGGCAAAAAAAACGGTCAAAAATAGGGAAAATTCAACCAAACTAGGTCGAATGGACTTAATGCTGGTCAGATTTCCCTATCCTGCTTGTTGGGTTTACAAATGCACAACATGTATGCGCTTTCGTAACAAACCTTTTCAACAACAAATGGGAAACCTGCCGGCTTGTAGACTGCAACAAGCACCTGCATTTACGAACACGGGGGTGGACTTCGCTGGTCCAATTCAAGTGAAATCATGGAAAGGTCGTGGAAGTCGGCTTTACAAATGCTGGATAGCAGTGTTTGTGTGCCTTACAACAAAGGCCATTCATTTAGATCTAGTTTCCGAATTATCAACAGCAGCGTTCATTGCAACACTCCGCCGATTCGTAGCAAGGAGAGGTCAACCGACTAACATATACAGTGATAACGGAACAAATTTTGTAGGATGCAATCAGCAGTTGCGTAGGTTGCAGGAATTTTTAAGCTCTAAAAGTACACAAGAACATGTTAGCAGAGAATCATGTCGGCATCAAATTAATTGGCATTTTTCACCTCCCTCAGCCCCCCATTTCGGTGGTATGTTTGAAGCCGGAGTTAAGAGTATGAAATATCATTTGAAACGCGTTCTTCAAGAAACATCATTGACTTTTGAGGAGTTATATACCACACTGTGTCAAATCGAGGCTTGCCTAAACTCCAGGCCAATATGTCTTAAATTTGAAGGAGATTTGGATCCATTAACCCCAGGTCATTCTTTGATCTTGCGCGCAATGAATTCAGTGGTAGATGAAAATCATTTAGACTCAAGAACGAATAGTTTGACTAGATGGCAGTACTTGCAAAGAGTCGTCCAACAATTTTGGAAGAAGTGGTCTATTCAATATGTTTCACAAATGCAACAGCGAACTAAATGGAAGCATCAATCAAAAAATTTAAAGGTAGACGATGTTGTATTGATTAAAGAGGATAATCTGCCCCCAACTAGTTGGAGTATAGGTCGAGTTATAAACACTCACCCAGGGGCCGATGGACTTGTAAGAGTTGTAACTGTAAAGACGTCTAAGGGAACTTATAAAAGACCAATTGTCAAGCTGTGTCCTTTACTTGTCGATTTTGAAAGTGAAGACTTTCAAGGGGGCCGGAATGTTTAGACGTGCAACCCTAATTCACTGAGCGAACGTTCAAGTATTTAATTACCGAGTACTTCCATTTTTATGCAACCGTAACATCACTTTTGGAAAAATGTAACATCACTAAACAACATGTAAAAAAAGAGTAGGATAAGTCAAGAAAGGGACAAGTGAGCATCGTTGACCTCGCTCTGTTCATCAGAAGTAAAAAGAATATAAAAAATACAAAAAGTTACTTAAAAATACAGTCCGCTTAATTTATTTTGAAATTTGAATCGCCAATTGTTACGCGATTAACCCGATCATTCATCGAAACAGGGACCTTCTGGTCTAGAGCACGAAAATTTAGGGTATTTTCATGATTTTTTTTTGGTATTAAGCCAAACAAAAAACGATTTTCTAAGTATGCAGGCTTATTATATTCTTTATTGAAAAAAAATAAAAAATGTTATTATTATTTTTTTTTTTTTTGGTATTTTAAAAATGGCGTTGAAGTGGACCCTCTTTGAAAAAGTACCTCCGTGGTGTGAAAGATTTTGGCAGTTTTGGTAATAAAAAAAAAAAACAAAAATATTTTATTAATCAGAATGAATGGGGCTATGGCAGGAACTAGAACAAAAAAAATTTTTTTTAAATTGACAAAATGGCGCAATTTTTTATTTCAACCATCAAAAACTCCCCTTTTTTCGACCATTTTTTTTATGAAAAAATATGAAGTTCTTGAAATAAAAATTCGATTCTAGTTCGGGCCATAGCCATTGATGTTATGAATAACCAATAAAAATTCCAGACAAATCGGTTCGATGGTTTTTTTGTTTTCATTCACACCAGGTCAAAAAAGTAGTTTTGAGATAAACGCGTTCAAAGTTGCTTTGATCAAGCGCGGTGCCTGCTGTCTCCACCTTCTAAAAAGGCTGTAGCAAAACAAATATTGTCAATATCTTCACGAAACTTTGCCAGCATATTCTTAAAAGTCTATTCTTCCGAAATATATAAAAAAAAAAAAATCGATTTTCAAAAAATTCTAGACCAGAAGGTCCCCTTAAATTGGGCATAGGTAAAAATTTTATAAAAGTTTTGAATCGGGATGGAGATGCATTCAAGTCGCTCAAAAAGATATTTCCACGACTTTGTGAAGCGAAAATAAAATAAGGTAAGATAATGCACACAGATCTTCAATACAAATAAGTGAATATTATTTTAATTCCAGGAGTTCTCAATGGCCCCGACATAAGAAAATTGGGTTAAAACGAAGAGTTCAACGCACTTTTAAACGATCGAGAGCGAATGGCCTGGGAATCGATTAAGGCTGTTATAAAAAATTGTTTGGGAACACACCGTGCTGAAGACTGGAAAGTTTACATTGATGATATGCTCAAATCCTTCGAAAAGATAAACCTTCACATGTCTTTCAAAATACACTTTCTGCATCACCATATGGACCATTTCGAGCTTCAAGTTCCCACAGAGTCTGACGAGCATGGAGAGAGATTTCACCTGGTCGCAGCTCCTTTGGAACATTGGTATTCTGGAAAAAAGCTCAATTCGTTGCTCGCGGATCTGTGTTGGAATTTAATTGTTGAACATGAAGAAGATTAAGAGAAACGTATCCAGGAAATGTTTTTGTTAGCGTATTCAAAAGATTTAAACCCTTGCTGTGGGCTCATTTGCCGTATAATACAATGTCGCATATTGTGTAAAACAATTTCAAGCGACGAGAACAGCAAATAAGAACAGAAAGCAAAAGCACTCCCCCTCGTGATTACTACCTCTCGCTTCTTTTTTTTTATTTCCGCGCGTGTCGTCTTGACCCAGTTCTTTCCCATATCTGCTTACGGGTGCGTTTTGCGTTGACCCGTATTCGTTGCTGAGCTTAATGCATACAGTAAGCCCTCGAAACTGTTGTATGTTCGCATGCTCACAACATTCCCCCCCCCCTTTTTTTTTGATGGGTCCGCATTTATGCGGACTGATTTGTTGCTTGGAGGGGGGCTTGTTTCGGTTCGATTGGTCTCGGGGTTGCACTGCAGTGTCTTCGTTTTGATGAAGTGTTGTTTCATTTTTAACACCTCATACATGCGTTATTGAACACACAACGTTATCGAACAACAACAGAACAACCTTGCGACGTCGAGGGTTCCAATTGTTAGCTTGCAGTTGCATCGATTACACAGGCCTGCGAAATCAAAAAAAAATTTCCCCTTTTTAAGTTGAGGCCGTGTTTTTATTAGATTTTTGTGTGCTGAAGAATTGAAAAATCGTCAAAAAATTCCAGCACGTCAGAGTTTCGAGGAAACCACCATCGAAGTTTTTTTTACCAATCATTTCTTCAAACAAAGCTCTTTAAATAATGGTAGAACATATTTAAAATTTTTCTCCGGTTTCTTGTTCTTAACTTAGCAATTTTTCAGCTTAAACCAAAAGAATCACACATTTAAGAAAATTTGTGGTACAAAAAGACGCTCAAAGTCGAAAAACAGTGATATTGTGGAAAATTTTTGATATTTTTTTCACTTTTAAACAGAATAACTCAACCACAACCAGTCCCCTTTTCAATTTCGGTATCCTTTATTGAAGGAAAATCTATTATGTGTATATATCAGGGACTGAAAATAAAAGTTATTTTGAAATTTTTGAACGAAAAAGGCAAGGGCAAAGAATGGTCGGAGGGGAAAGTTTTTGACATTTTTGAGATCCTTGAGCGTCCTTCTATCTATTTTGGGAATGCCTTTTATTTCAAACCTTTTACTGAAAAAAGGCAAATTGAAACTTTTTATTTTGCCTTTTATTTTTTTTTTTGAGCAGTAAAAAAAGTTAGAATCTGACTTTTATTTTAAAAGTCAAAAATAAAAGGCAATTAATGCTTTATGTATATTTTTTTCGAACAAATATAAAAGGCAAGTTCGGATTTTAATTTTTTCAAACGAATGAAACGGGCAAACTGTGCCTTTTTCATTTTTCGAACAAATATAAAAGGCAAATTCTGACTTTTATTTTTTTTGAACAAAAATAAAAGGCAAATCGCAATTGCCAAAAGACCAAAAGTCCGATCATAAAAATTATTGATTTTTGTTATTGAAATAGTTCTTAATTCAGCTAGGCCATTTATATATAAGAATTGGATGTTCGAAAAATTTCATTTTTTCGCCGAAATCCCACTGTGTGACATCCAAATTTTCTAAAGTAAGAATTGTTTTTAGCACCTCCCAGCAATTCTTATAAAAATCCCGTTGGTATTATATTTTCATGATTCGTCTGGAATAGGTTTGTTGCCATTTGCCTAGGTCACGCATATGTATATATCGTAGTTAAAACTCATTTTCTAGGAATAATTGTATTATACGATGACGATACAAACTATAACTTATTTTACAATTCTCCCTTGAGTCCAAAAATGTACTAAAACCAACGAATGTAAATAAATTTTTTCGTATTTAGTCACGCCAGTAACTTAGAGTCTGTTTGAGTCGAAAGTTGGGTTCAGTCTTTTTAGAGTTGTTACAGAGAATTGCGAAATGAGCTATAAAAACACTCAAGATATTAGCTTATGTCCATATGAATATGAACACATATCCCGATTTGGAACCATCTAATAGAGGTTGATCTGTAGATTCGACTGGCACCGAAATTTTTATGATCGGACTTTTGGTCTTTTGGCAATTGCGATTTGCCTTTTATTTTTGTTCAAAAAAATAAAAGTCAGAATTTGCCTTTTATATAATATTTGTTCGAAATATGAAAAAGGCACAGTTTGCCCGTTTCATTCGTTTGAAAAAATTAAAATCCGAACTTGCCTTTTATATTTGTTCGAAAAAAATATAAAGCATTAACTGCCTTTTATTTTTGACTTTTAAAATAAAAGTCAGATTCTAACTTTTTTTTACTGCTCAAAAAAAATAAAAGGCAAAATAAAAAGTTTCATTTTGCCTTTTTTCAGTAAAAGGCTTGATATAACTTTTTCATTGTGCCTTTTTGAGGATATCAACATAAAAGTTACGGTCCCTGGTATATATACCAAATATGAGAATTGTAGCACGAACCTTTTTCAAGATATAATGGTTTTTCTAAAACAACTCAATTGGGATTTTTGAATACATAACACAACACAGGTTGGAATCAAAAAATCCACTTGTTTTTGCTTTGAAAAAGCGACAAAGACTAGATTGATTTTATATTAGGTGTAGTAAAAAGAAATCCATTATTTTTGCATTAAATTGAGGGCTTTATTTAAGATAGTTAGAATGACCCGATTTAGGTCAAATATGCGCCGTTTTGTTCGATAACTTGTTGCCATTTTAAAGGTAATTTCATTATGCCTCTCTCATAGAAGCCCTCGTTCCTATTAGCAAAAAATTGAGACAGTCGAATTTCAGAAGCCTCTCTTGAAGCGAATGTTTCACCAGCAAAATTGTTCGCCATGGACAGGAACAGATGGTAATCACTTGGTGCCAGGTCCGGACTATAAGGTGGATGCAGAAGAACCTCCCAACCAAACTCCCGGAGCTTCTGGCGAGTCACTATCGATGTGTGTGGCCTGGCGTTGTCCTAATGGAACACAATTCCTCTCCTATTGGCCAAAGCTGGCCGTTTATGGGCGATTGCTTCCTTCAGACGGTCCAATTGTTGACAGTAGAGTTCCGAGTTAAGAGTTTTGCCGTATGGGAGCAGCTCATAGTAGATAATTCCCTGCCAATCCCACCAAACACACAGCAAAACCTTCCTGGCCGTCAATCCTGGCTTGGCCACCGTTTCCGCCGGTTCACCGTGTTTCGACCACGACCGTTTTCGCTTGACGTTGTCGTAAGTGACCCCCTTTTCATCACCAGTCACCAACCGCTTCAGAAATGGGTTGATTTTGTTGCGGTTCAGCAGCGATTCGCAGATGGAAATTCGGTCTATGAGGTTTTTTTGCGTTAACTCGTGTGGCACCCATACATCGAGCTTCTTTGTGTATCCAGCCTTATTCAAATAGTTCCAAACGGTTTTTTGTGCAATCTTTAGCTCTTTTGCAATCGAAACAGTGCTAACATGACGGTCGGACTCGATAATTTCCATGATTTTATCGACATTTTCGACAATTGGCCTTCCAGTGCGTGGTGCATCCTTGACATCGAAGTTACCGGAACGGAATCGACGAAACCAAAATTGCGCATGATTGGCTGTTACAGTATCAGGTCCATAAACGCTATTCACATTTTCAGCCGCCTGGCTTGCGTTTTCTCCCTTATCGAAGAAAAACTGTAAAATGTAACGAATTTTCTCTTTGCTGATGTCCATCTTTGACAAGCTCTCAAACAAAACTGAATCAATCAATCAAAAAAGTGTCAAAAAAGCTTTTTTAGTAGGAACTGTCATCTAAAATAGTGGATTTCTTTTTACTATACCTAATATATTGGGTCAGGGAAAAATAAAATTCGGATTAAATGTGCTTAATTCTATACCTCACCATGTTAACTGCCGCGCCCACAGGTGTGGTACAATGTGTAATGGTTTTTAAGGGAGACCACTTTACTCCTCTGATCGAAGGAAAGACGAATATTAACGATTTTTTTGTTCTACTAAAGCCTAACACTGTTTTTTAAAAAATCGCATGTTAGGGGCACACTAAAAAGACACACACTCATACAAACACAAGAAAGCAGCCCCGTGGTATCACAATGGGCCGATAAACGGCCTAACTGGCGTCCCCTTCAACCAACCAAGCAACCAACCAAAAGCACTTTATTTTGCTATAACCCAATATATCAAATCAATCTAGTCATTATAGCTTTTTCAAAGCAAAAACAAGTGGATTTTTTGATTCCAACTTGTGTTATGTTATGTATTCAAAAATCCGAATTGAGTTGTTTTGGGAAAACCGTTATATCGTGGAAAAGGTACGTGCTGCAGCTTTGAGATTTGATATGTTCTGGACATAATTGATTGATCCACAATTTGAGAAAACAGTTTTGAAAATGGGACTGGTTGTGATTAAGTTATTTTGATTCAAAGTGAATAAAATATCAAAATTTTTCTAAAAATTCACTGTTTTTCGACTTTGAGCGTCTTTTTGTACCACAAATTTTCTTAAATGTGTGATTGTTTTGGTTTAAGCTGAAAAATTGCTAAGTTAAGAACAAAAAACCGGAGAAAAATTTTAAACATGTTCTACCATTATTTAAAGAGCTTTGTTTGAAGAAATGATTGGTAAAAAAAACTTCGATGGTGGTTTTCTCGAAACTCTGACGTGCTGGAATTTTTTGACGATTTTGCAGTTCTTCAGCATACAAAAATCTAACAAAAACACGGCTTCAAATTAAAAAGGGGTTTTGATCGCAGGCCTGTGTTATTTGTGCGAGATTAGCGAAGGTGCTAATGGTTCCCATATAAGGGGGCCCTCTGTCATCTAGCACTTTGAAGCCTGGCTTGTGTTGTTGTATCGCTATGCCCTTGGCCTTGTAGTCCGTTGCTTTATTTGTTAATTGACCTTGGCATTGGTTGTGCATATTGCTGGCCAAGGCAATTCGGCCGTTGCTTATTTTGTTAATCGATCTTGGTATTGGTTGTACATACTCCATTTGACTTCGAATATTGCTGGCCAAGGCAATTTGGCCCTTGTTTATTATAGTTATACGTGACGGGCACATACCACCACTGTTCGCGCCGTGTATATTCTGGATTCTTCGCTGCAATCATTATTGTACTGGGTCCCTCGCTGCTGTCGTTACTGTGCCGGATCCCTCGCTGCTGTCGTTATTAAAGTATTTGGCTGAAGTACCGAAGTTGTTCCCATGTAATATTTGCCACTGAGAAAAAAAGAATTTTATTTTGTGTTTTTGGACTATTTTATTTACTTATTTATTATTTTATTATATTATTTATTGTACCCAGCGTAAGCGGGGTATATTAGTTTTGTGCAAATCTTGTAACAGGGAGAATTAAGCTCCGGAGATATAGAAAAATATATATAGAAATGATCAGGATCAAAAACTGAATCGATTTAGACATGTCCGTCTGTCCGCCCGTCCGTCCGTCTGTCCGTCTGTCCGTCCGTCCGTGATCGGATCTCCTCCGAAACGGCTGGACCAATCAAGTCGAAATTTAGCACACAGGTATATCGGGATCCGAGTATGATCCTAAGTAAAAATGGGAGACATCCGCCCACTGCCACGCCCACAAATGAATATAATGTGTTTTCAGTCAAATGCTTGTAACTTGCGAACCACTCAACACATTCCATTGATATTTGGTGTACTGGTAAACTACGAAAAGGGACATATCCTGGAAAAAAATGGACGCCGCCCTCCGTGAGCCACGCCCACAAATAAGCCCACAAATAAGGGCTTATCGTAACTTGTGAAGTAAAAGGCGTAGAAGGTTCAAATTCGCAACATAGGTTGACCAAGGCGAATGAAAGGTATAGGAAAAAAATTTATATGGCCCGCCCACTTCCACGCCCACAAATGGAGATTTTTCGTAACTTCCGAATTAATAGGCGTAGACGCTTCAAATTCGCAACATAGGTTGACCAAGGCAAACGAAAGGTGTAGGGAAAAAATTTAACTGGCCCGCGCGCTGCCACGCCCACAAATGAAGATTTTTCGTAACTTCCGAAGTAAAAGGCGTAGAAGCTTCAAATTCGCAACATAGGTTCACCAAGGCGAATGAAAGGTGTAGGTAACAATTTTATGTGGCCCGCCCACTGCCACGCCCACAAATGAAGATTTTTCGTAACTTCCGAAGTAAAAGGCGTAGAAGCTTCGAATTCGCAACATAGGTTCACCAAGGCGAATGAAGGGTGTAGGGAAATAATTTATGTGGCCCTCCCACTGCCACGCCCACAAATAGAGAAGAAAAACATAGTGCACTCATAATGTCGGGACGCTGGGTATTTCAAAGTCGGGCTTGACCGACTTTAGCTTTCTTACTTGTTTGTTTTAGGAAAATTCAAATTGGTTGCTAATGTGCTATATACCTATGATATTAAAGTTTACTTACCATATTTAATTTATAGTTATTTTTTTGGGACAAAATCAATGTTCAAAAAAGCCGACTATATTATTGTTATATCGCACCCGGTCCACTTAAGTGGCACAACTCAAAATTTGCCATTTTTAGAAAACGCGAAAAACAAAATTCGCCGCAGTGTCGATCAAAGCAGGAAAAAAGACATTACGGCTTTTTTCGGCCGTTTATAATGAGAAAAATGGAATGGAATTTTTCCTGCAGGTAGACGGGTGACTTGGGAACAAGATTCATAGCATAACTAGAATTTCAGAAATTTTGAGTTGTGTCAGTTTAGTGGTCAGGGTGCCATATGTATATTGTATAAATATTTTCTAATCCTACGTGATTCAAACAATCGAAATATATTTGTATTTTGCGCTGTAAATAAGTGTGAAGGTTCTATTGAGGTAAGTTAAATATTTTCAATCTCATTTTCCAATTCTAAGTAATTTAAAAGCTCATCGAATCTTGGATCGATGTCAAAATTAACTATATCGGTATCTCCTTCGCCGTCTGCATTTAATGAAGAGCAATCAGCAGTGCTCAGTAAAGATTTCACTTCTGACGGTAGATGCATACGTGCATTGTCGATGACTTTTCATCCATTTTTTACATATACGCTTGCATATAAATCGTACTCTTTCCTTTAAAAAGATGTTATATGCTTCTGCAGTGTTCTCTTTATTAATTTTTTGCATCGAAAAGTTTAGAACTGCCGTTTTTCTTGCATTTCTGTTGGATGGTTCTTTCCAAATATCAAATAATACGGCAAAACACACGTAGAAGTTTTCTACAAAAAACGAGGTTACTCAAAAAGTGCAAAAAAAGAGCAACATGATTTTAAGTCTACAAATTCAAAATTATATATTCTCAATGTCTACAAAGTTTTAAGACTGCCGAATGCTGCCAATTTTTTATAGCTTCACTTAAAATGAAAATTCTCACCCAAATACGAGCCCATTTTGAAAATGCCTGCCATTTTTACCCAAAAAGCTATACAGGTAACCCTCGTACAACGTGGTTTCATGCAACGCGATTTCAAGCGGGAATTCTAATTACGCGTGAGCTGCGGGAAAATCGTGCGTGTGCGTGCGTCTCCATACATATGAAATTTCAAATGTATGGAGGCGCACGCAAACGCACGATTTTCCCGCAGCTCACGCGCTATTGGAATTCCCGCTTCACTCTAACAAGTTTTCAAAAATGCGGAAACCCTCGTCCATTACGGTTCCTTACAACACGGTTTCATTCTAACACGTTGACAGAAGTGCGGAAAAACTCGTATAACACGATAAGTATACTCACGAAAAATTAAGTTTCTCTGCCAAATTGTGTTATGAGCTAAACACACGTACATCGAACACGCGTATTTTCAGAACTTTGAAAACGATATAATTTAATTTTTAAGATGTCTTTTAAAAAATATGTTTTGTTTTGTATATGAATTTGGTTTTTTTTTGTTTTGTACATAAAGTTTCGGTTTTATTTAATAAAAAATAAGGAAACTGGTAAGAAAAGTTGTATTTTCAAATAGTTTTGGAACGCAACCCCCCATTTCGTATTGGCTGTAAATATCATACAACGCGGTTTCACACAACACGACGTTTTCAAGGAACGTATCTACCGCGTTGTACGAGGGATAACTGTATACAAGTTTTTTTTTACGGATCACTTTAATATTACCTCCACTATTTTGGTTACTCAACGATATATTCCAATCTGAATTTCTCCTATTCTGACCACGTGCTTTAAATATTTGCAACTTTTTTTTCAAATGTCAACTTAAACAGCTGATATCTTAGCGATGAGGTACTTTCAGAAAATTATGAGCATATAGTACTGGGCAATTCCACAGAAATCGATGAGAAGAAAAATAAATTTTTTTCGATTAAAGTTGGAAAAAAATATCAATAATAGTTGAACAGATATGTAATCTATACGTTGCTGTCAAATTCATATAGTGCATCCTTTTTTCGAAATTGGACACGCGTGTTTTGTGAAAAGCTTAAATTATTCGAAGAAAAATGTCAAACGTCGAAAATTTTCCCAAGGTCAGCAAATAAAACATGAATATATTTTTCGATATATAACTAAGCCCAATTCTGGTTAACAATCAAGAGCTTTAGATTAAGCTGGCAAAATTACGAAAAGTATAATTTTAAGCGACTCAGACAGTGTTGCATTTGGCCGCAAAGTTTGTGTAACATACCAACGCTAAATGCAACAAAGTTAGTGTCAAAGTAAAGCATGTCGATGAAATAAATGCTCTTTATTTTTTCCTCTAAGTATTCGAAATTGTTCAAAGAATACCGTTAAAAAAATTGAATTTATGGATTATTTTTAATTTTAAATAGCATTAAAAAGCTGTAACGTACCAACGCTTTCATGATTGTTAGCCTGACAAGGTACCGGTCGCAGTTTCAAATGTGCTCAGATCTATGTAACTTGAAAATTAGTATGTACATTTTTTATTCGGGCATGTGATTGGATTCCCTTTCCCCAAATTTTGGGCGTGGTAGAAGGGCGTGGTAGAAGGGCGGTTTTCAAAAATTGTCTCCTTCACCCTAAATTCAAATGGGACTTGAACGAAATTTGGCATTTGTGCTTCCTTTGTAGCCTTAATCATCCTTCCAAAAACTTTCTTTGATCGGTCCATTTTTAAGGGTACCTCCGGAAGTAGGGTCTGTCACAAAAATCACAAAGCTGCCTTAAAATCGGACTTTTTCGAAATATTTTAATGAAACTTAAAATTTGAGCGTATATTTAAGCCTCCGATTATAGTTCAACAAAAATTGGAAAAGTGGGCGTGGCAAAGGGGCATTTTTCATAAAGAAATCTATCAAAAGTCGGTATATGGGGCCCCTTATGGTCTTAAACACCTCTTGATATTAAAAATGATTTGAACATGTGTGTCTGTGTCGGGTATTCTATTGTCAGGCTCGCCTGACTATAACACCCTTAGTTGTTTTTTATATTTGTTGGATAGAAGTCTTTGATATGCACAAACCATCCAAACCATCAAAATTTCCCAAAGGGGGGTGCAAACCCGATATAGCCACCGTCGATCCAACCCTGTTTTGGACATACACAGTTTTAAAGGATAAACGATCACGCCTAATTTTTTTACTTGATGAGCAGGAGGTACCCTCATTTGATGAAACACCTGGGTGTTTCAAACAGATGCAAAAAGATAGTATTCCCGGCACACAAAGTCTGCCGGGCATAAAAAGCTTCTATACTATTCAGAAGGTTAATTTTATAGATTTAGGTCAAATCTTTTGTAAAATTTTTTTTTACTTTGATATCTCTATGACAGTTCGATTTCAAAAATTTTTATGTAACATACCAACGTAACGTACCAACAGGCGTATAATATTTTTTAAAATTTATCAACATATACATATTTCTTGGGTTTTTTAATGCAAATCATCGAAAGTAACCTTTTTTACATAATTCATAAAAATTTTGTAAAACTACATTCAGTAGGAGAGCAGAGTTTTCACAATATGTGCCGCTCTCTCAAAACAGCTAGAAAAATTTGTAACGTACCAACGCCTTTAAATCAGCATTACCAGGATGCCCCATGGACTTTTTTCAAAATTAAATATTGTATTTTCTAGAACCCATGCCTATCTTTATTTACTGGAAAAGCTCGACATCGTGTTTAAAAAACTTAAGAAGTTATGTGCCCAAAATTAAAAAAAAGTGTAACGTACCAACAAATGGAATTGCCCACTATAGATGGCACTTGGCAAAAAACGTGTGTGTTGAATTGAAGTAGGCCCCCTGTGCATGCATTCTTATGGAAAAATCAAAAACGTAGCAAGCCCCCTGAAAATTCCGGTTCCGGTCTAACAAATATTTTATAATCTTGTAACATGAACTAAAATTTCTGTTAAAAATCAGCTATATATAAGTGTTAATCAATGGTTTTTCATAAGAACTAATTTTATTTTTCAGCAAAATATGTTATTTTTATAAAATCAAAAATAATTAGTTAAAATTTTGCTCATATTATTGAGGAACGATAAAGCAGAGTACTCATGCGCGAATATGACCGATTCTCAAAAAGTTTGAATTCCACCACTTCTGTGGTTGATATGAAATATTCAGCGATATCATAACTAAAATTGGTCGATACATAATTAGTGGCTCAAGTACTTATTACATATCATGATAAATAGAATGCATAAACTATATATTTTTGGATCTCTTCTGAATGAAAAGGGTACAGAATTGCATAAACTATCATAAAAAAACTTTAAAAGTTTTACATTAAAAAGAAAACATAAAAAAATGTACGCGCAAGTATGTTTAGTTACAAAATTGAGTGAATACTCCAAAAATTATAGCATCACTAGTTCACCACGGAAATCGGTTGTTGTTGTAAGTGTCCCCTATATTACTATATGATTATGAGTATGCAGTTTTTTACTCTGGAGAATCAGTCTAGTGCTGGGTGAAAAAAAAATCAATTTATCGAAATTTTAAAAAGTGACTTTCGGCCAGCAAATAGTAGTCGCCAGACCATAGTGCATTGGTTGACCAAGGCGAATGCAAGGTGTATGAACAAAAATTTATGTAGCCCGCCCACTGCCACGCCCACAAATGTAGATTTTCGTAACTTACGAAGCATAAGGCGTAGAAGCTTCAAACTCGCAACATAGGTTGACCAAGGCGATTGAAAGGTGTAGGAAAAAAATGTTTGTGTCCCGCTCACTGCCACGCCCACAAATAAAGATTTTTCGTATCTTTCGAAGTAAAAGGCGAAGAAGCTTCAAATTTGCAACATAGGTTGACCAAGGCGAAAGAAGGTAGGTAGGTAGGTTGGTGCGGCAGCTTATAGCTCACGTAGGCTCACAGATAGGCCCTTTGTGGTACCATAGAGACACGACTATCCCCTTTCTACTTCCTATAGAAGCCAATTTGACTTCCTGATGAACCGCGCGATGTCTGAAATTTTGATTTCTGACAGTTCGGTGAGGCTGGTCAGAAAGGTGTGTCCCAGTAGAGACAGTCTTTTTGACGCTAAGGCCGGGCACTGACACAGGAGGTGGAGAATGGATTCCTCCTCCTCCTCCGAGCGACAGCTCCGGCAAAAGTCATTGTATGGGGCTCCCAGCCTTGCGGCAATGGCCGGTGAGAACTGATACCGTCTGATGGATGGAGGTGTTGCTGAGTTTCACCAGGTCCCTGGATCGTCTCTTATTCAGAGATGGCCAGGTTTGTCTAGTGATCCCGCAGAAATCTTCTTCGACCCAAAGCTTATTTGACAGGTCGAGATATTCTTCTTTTATGCGGAATTTCACTGTAGCCAGTGGGATTCCTATGTTAGAAAAGGAGGTCTCTGGAAGCGATGTGCCCATCTTAGCAAGTTCATCGGCCTTGCAGTTTCCTTCAATGTCCCTGTGCCCCGGTACCCAGCAAATGGATACCGCTGAATGTTCCGCTATCTCGTTGAGAGATTTCCGGCATTCTTGGACAAGTTTTGATGTGGACTCCAGTCCGCAATCAAAGGATTTGATAGCCGCCTGGTTGTCGGTGAAAATGTAAATATTCCTGCCAAATATCTCATTACACATGAGCCACCTGGCGGCGTGGTTAATGGCCATGACCTCCGCTTGAAATACACTGCAGTGGTCAGGCAGACGGAGGGCTGAACTAAGGTTTAGGCTGTTAGAATAGATACCGCACCGTACCCTTGAGTCGAGTTTAGAGCCGTCAGTATAAATTTCAATTGCGTCCCGGTTGATTTGTAGACCATCGCACCACTCCTCCCTGCTCGGTATGCGGGTGGTATATCCGCATTCGAAGCAGAGCGAAGGGGTGCGATAGTCCACATCAGTCGGGATTCTGAAATCTTTTGTCAAGATTTGTGAGTGACCAGTGTCTGTTCTGGTCCATCGGCAGACGGTGTTCAATCGCGCAGCCGCGATCTTCGCTTGTTGTCTGATGAGGAGTGATGTTGGAAGCCAACAAAGGATTGTAAAGAGTGCCTTGGAAGGGGTAGTTCTCAGTGCTCTTGTTATCAATAAAGCAGACTGTCTCCTCGCCCTTTCTAAGGCTTGAATATACGATGATTTATAGGTGATCGGCCACCAAAAGGTTGAGCCATACAGAAGGATCGGTTCCACCACAGCTTGGTAGAGCCATTGCATAGAATTGGGGGAAAGTCCCCATTTTGTGCCTATTGCCCTTTTACAGCAGTATAACGCACAGACTGCTTTTCTGGCTCTCTCCTTGGTGAAGGCGAAAGAAAGGTGTAGGAAAAAATTTTTGTGGCCCGCTCACTGCCACGCCCACAAATGAAGAGGCAAAATATAGTGCGCTAATTATGTCGGGATGCTGGGTATTTCAAAGTCGGGCTTGACCGAATTTAGCTTTCTTAATTGTTATACCCAGCGTAAGCGGGGTATATTAGTTTTTTGCAAATCTTGTAACAGGGAGAATTAAGCTCCGGAGATATAGAAAAATATATATAGAAATGATCAGGATCAAAAACTGAATCGATTTAGACATGTCCATCTGTCCGTCTGTCCGTCTGACCGTCTGTCCGTCTGTCCGTCCGTCCGTGGTCGAATCTATAATAATATAACATTTAAATAATATTTCAAAACTTAAAGGAATAACTAGCTTTCATCTAAACATTTATGGAAAAATAAAAAAAATGTTTGTAAGCACATGTGTATGCTTTACGTTTTTGACGACCGGATAGGAACCTAATTTTATAGCTGCCAACTTCCTTTCTCCCCTCTAAGTGGATCCAATTTTACCTCAGATATCTTTCTACGTCCCAATTTTTCCTCAACCTTTTTTCGCCCGCGACAGGAATCGAACTCGAGCCCTCCAGTGTGCAAATCACAACGCGCTTCAGGTCGCTACCGAGAGATCTCATTCGCGAGTGCTAGACTTAATATATTAACGTTCGAAAAAATCGAACTGTAGACGCCTCGTATGTACACACAGCGAAAAACACTGTAAATCTTACAATTTGCTTCAAATACTTCTATAGGTTAAATCGCACCCAACAACTTAAGTAATTTGGTTCAACAACGCAGGAGTGTTTGAATTTTTGTAGTTTTCCGTAGTTAATTTGAAAGTTAAAGCATTTGAATCAAAAATTTAAACTGTCAAGCCCGACTTTGAAATATCCAGCGTCCCGACATTATGAGCGCACTATGTTTTGCTTCTCTAATTGTGGGCGTGGCAGTGGGCGGGATTCATAAATTTTTGTTCCTACACCTTTCATTTGCCTTGGTCAACCTATGTTGCGAATTTAAAGCTTCTACGCCTTTTACTTCACAAGTTACGATAAGCCCTTATTTTTGGGCTTATTTGTGGGCGTGGCTCGAGGTGGACGGCGTCCATTTTTTTCCAGGATATGTCCCTTTTCATAGTTTACCAGTACACCAAATATCAATGTAATGTGTTGAGGGGTTCGCAAGTTACAAGTATTTTACTGAAAAAACAATAAATTCATTTGTGGGCGTGGCAGTGAGTGGATGTCTCCCATTTTTACTTAGGATCATACTCGGACCCCGATATACATGTGTGCCAAATTTCGACTTCATTGGTTCAGCCGTTTCGGAGGAGATCCGACCACGGACGGACGGACAGACGGTCAGACGGACATATCTAAATCGATTCAGTTTTTGATCCTGATCATTCCTATATATACTTTTCTATATCTCCGGAGCTTAATTCTCCGTGTTACAAAATTTGCACAAAACTAATATACCCCGCTTACGCTGGGTACAATAAATAATATAATAAAATAATAAATAAGTAAATAAAATAGTCCAAAAACACAAAATAAAATTCTTTTTTTCTCAGTGGCAAATATTACATGGGAACAACTTCGGTACTTCAGCCAAATACTTTAAGTTTCAAGCCAAAAGCGCCCTTATTTGTCAAAAAACAATTTCTGTATTTATTTCAACAACGTAAACTATAAGACCAATAACGCAAGCCGTAATTTAACAACAGATTAAATTTTTGATTCAAATGCTTTAACTTTCAAATTAACTACGGAAAACTACAAAAATTCAAATACTCCTGCGTTGTTGAACCAAATTACTTAAGTTGTTGGGTGCGATTTAACCTATAGAAGTATTTGAAGCAAATTGTATGATTTACAGTGTTTTGCGCTGTGTGTACATACGAGGCGTCTACAGTTCGATTTTTTCGAACGTTAATATATTAAGTCTAGCACTCGCGAATGAGATCTCTCGGTAGCGACCTGAAGCGCGTTGTGATTTGCACACTGGAGGGCTCGAGTTCGATTCCTGTCGCGGGCGAAAAAAGGTTGAGGAAAAATTGGGACGTAGAAAGATATCTGAGGTAAAATTGGATCCACTTAGAGGGGAGAAAGGAAGTTGGCAGCTATAAATTTAGGTTCCTATCCGGTCGTCAAAAACGTAAAGCATACACATGTGCTTACAAACATTTTTTTTATTTTTCCATAAATGTTTAGATGAAAGCTAGTTATTCCTTTAAGTTTTGAAATATTATTTAAATGTTATATTATTATCTACTTAGTATTGAAAAAAAAAAATAATAACACTCGCCGCAGCGGGGATTGAACCCGCCTACATCGGATTGTTACTGCTTGTTTAGGCTTGGAAAATATTTAATTTGAATGCTTGGATTTATATGTTTTCCAATCTCAAATCCAACTGAATAAAAAGGGAGCCGTTTTGGTTATTTACACTTGAATTCAAAATAAATTCCAACACTTGAATCCAAGCCTTTTGTTTGCGGGCGCAAATTACTTTCAATTGATTAGTAAGGGTAAATGTTTCCTGGGTATATCTTTATAGTTGTCTAAGATATGTTTTTTTTTTTTATTTTTTTTAGAAAAAACCCCTTTTTCAGGGATAATCAAGGAGTATAGGAGATCGAGAGTGAAAACTTCCCGAATATTAAATTTTGTGCATTTAATCAACTGTTTGACGTGACAAATTAAATTAGTTAGTGATACCTTTCACCTAGACGGCGGCATTAAACTTGGCTACTATCGAATTACTAACAATATACGTTAACTCAGCAGTTTTACCCATGACTTTCAGTTCAACAGTAAAAATTAGAGCTGTAAAAATGCTAAAATTTACACTTCTCGCGTGTATTTGTTTTTCTTCGTCAAGTAATCATTACTTAGTACTCGTTACTAAGTACTCATTATATTTTTTCAAATAATGTTCACTAACGAATTACGTTGCAAGAATAACTCAATGTTGATAAAGTAATCAAAAATCTCTCATGCTCTTTGAATCTTCACCCAGTATTTAGTAACCAAATATCACCTCAACTCACTCTACTACCATACTGTTTTGTGCACCCATTACCTTAGTATTTTATTACTCTGGCAACCATCAGTTGGCATGTGTGCAAAAAAGTTATAGTAACGAGATACTTCCATCAGTAACGAGACGTTATTGATTAGTGACTAGAGTAATCGTTACTTTTTACCTAATAGTAACGATATTTTACAGCTCTAGTAAAAATGCTTCCCAAATTGGAATCCCAGTAAAATTCTTAGAATATTCTCAAGACTAAATAAAATCAAATTTAGTTGATTTTATGTAAAAATTTCCGAGGGCTGAAAATTTTTCGGATTTATTGGCCACGAAAAAGCGGGTTTTACATTAACAGGAATCCATTGGAAAACTGGTAACGGTTTTGAGTTCGAATATTAAAAATATTACCTTCAAACACTATGTATTTGTATTAAATTTACCGCCCTATGGTATTTCAACACATTCCTTGGGAAATAAAATTTTATTAGCCTCAATTCCGCCAATAATTCCTTTGCCTTTGTGTATAACTTTAAAAACTAAGCCCAAAAATTTTCAAGGCCTTTAAAGAAATTTTTATTTTAAAGAAATTTTTAAAATATCAAAAGTTTTAAAAGGCTCAAAAACATTAAAATTTATTTTTTAAATATATCTTAAACTATTTAATATTTAAAACAAAAAAATTCCTTTTTGAGTTTGAGGGATTTTGCACTTTTTGGCACCCTTAATTTATAGCAAACCCCGAACTCCGCCAAGCTGGTTTCCTAGTCCCTCGGTTTGACTAGAACTTGTCAAATGAAAAATAGTTTATTTATTTGAACAATTTTGGTCAACCAGGTGACTAATTTGGCCGTCAAACCCAAATCAATTTTATGAATTCGGGGTTTAAGTAAACCTAAATTAGGTTGAAAAGTGTTAGTTATTAGTGGTATAATAACACAATTTTTTAGTTTTAACAATTTTCAATCGCGCCGTAATTTAGACTTTTGTTTAAAAATCAAAAATAAATAAAAAATAAACTAATTACACGCTTAACTTTGGATTTTATAAAAACAAATGAATTTGCAATTTTTGAGACTGGCCTTAACGAAAAAAATTTTTTTTAATTTTTCTAAGGAAGAGTTTTTAAAAAAAATTTTTGAAAGTTTTTGGCATTTGTGGTGATTGACCAATATTGGGCCCCATCTCCGATTTTTATATAATTTTTTTAAATTATAGAAATTAAGCTTACAACTTTTACCCAAATTTTTGGTTTGCATGAGTAGTTTTATGCTAGGGTAAAATTATACAAGAAAATTTTTTTTTTTTCTAAAAAATCAGGGTAAATTTTTCATATAAAAATCTGTAAAAAAAGAAACAAGTGGCCATTTTAAAATTGTTTACGTATAGTTCAGTATTTCTTTAAAAAATAAGACCTGCTTGGCCAAATCTGGAAAATTTAAGGAGTTGATTTGTTTGCCAAAAACTAAAACTGTATTTCACAATTTTTCAAAAATTATTTTTTACAATTTAAAAAAATTTCTTTCCGCTTTTCTTTTTATTTTACCATCATTTTCACGCCCAAGGGAACACGTTACCCATCATTGGGTGAAAACTGCATACATTTTCAATATGAAGCTATAAAACGTTGCCTGTCATAGTTCTCTCCTAAGATTTCAGGAAAAAAATCCAAGTCATAGGGGGTATGTTCGTTCTGGGTGGCAACTTTTTTTTGTATGGAAAATCGGAAAAAGACCACATTAATCTTGAAAATTTTGGTTTTTTTAAAATAGCCATTTAAGTTTAGAAATTTTTTTTTTGTATAGATGAGAATTTAATCCTAAAAATTTTGGTTGGTTTGATGAAGAAATTTTAGGTCTTTAAATTTGGAAGTTTTAGAGTGAAAAAAGTTGAAAATTTTGGTTGGTTTGTATGAGATGCCACATTTGGTTTTGGAAATTAAGGAAGTTTTTGAATAACACTTTATCTTTGGAAATTTTGGTTGGTTTTATGAGATTTAAATTTAGGCTTTAAATTTTTGGATTTAATAGAAGGTTCGCATTGACCTCTTGGGGAATAAAATTCGGTAAAGGCAATATTTCTTGTTCAATTTAAACACTAAGCTATTATTATCGCTCTAAGTTTGAATAAATAAGGAGATTTTTTGAAACAATTGAAGGCCTCAATGATTAAAACTTTTTCAAGTTCAATTCAATTCAATGGGGGAAATATTTTTAATGTTTTGAAAATAGTACATTTGGGAGTATTGTTAGAAACGTGCTGTAGGGAGCAAATAGTTCAATTAGTTCAAAGTAAACATTGGGCTAACTATTGACTTACGTTGGTCATTAGATGAAGATAAGGCATGATTGTTTGCCAGAACAAGTTGAAGTTGCCTATTGGATGTTTATTAAAAACTTTTTAAGTTAAGTTAGTTCAATCAGGGGAATATATTTTGGTTAATTTTTAAAAATAAGTACAATTTGGATATGGTGGGGTGAAAACTGAGCGGTAAGAGAAATTTTAATTTTTCAAAGTAAAAATTGGGTAGGCTGAAGTTGACTTATCGCTACTGGCACTAGATAAATAAATTTTTTTAAAAAATTAAGCTTCCTCAATTTTATTCAAAATTTTTGTTCAAGTTAATTAATCGGGGGAAAATTTGGGTTTTTTTAAAAATAGTACATATATTGTAATGGTGGGGTAAAATGTTTAGGAAGCATATTTTCAATTAGTTCAAATGTAAAATTGGGCTAGATGGGTTGCACCTACTGAATATTCAATAAAAAATATTTTTAAAACAATTAATTGCCTCTTGGTGTTTTTAAAAAATTTTCAAGCAAGCAGTTCAATCAGGGGGTTGAAAACTGTTGGAATTTAAAAAAGTTAAGGTATAAAAATAAAATTTGTTCTATTACGCTTAGTTTCAAGGAAAAACAGATAGATATGTGTCCTTGCACGAAAAATCAAAAAAAGATGGGAAAAAAAAAATTTTTTAAATTAAATTTAAGTCCTTTTTTTTTTTTATAGATAAATTACGGAAAAGTGGGTTGAATGCATTAAGGCTTGAAAATTTAAAAAGGAAAGAACCATTAATCAGAGTGGGGGGAACACATTATTGTTAGGGTTGAGAGTTAACAAAATTTGGCCGAATTTTTTGGAATTTCAAAAGTAAATTTTTAGGAATGTTCAAGATTTGAAGGAAGAAACCTTGGGTAGAAAGATAAAGTTTTTTCAATTCGGGGAGGGCTAAGGAAAATTATCTTTAACATTGTTGAAGGTACCCAAATTAACCACCCAAGTTTTAACTTCATGATGTTTTTCAAAAAACCTTTTTTAGCCCCATAATTAAGGAATATATTGGGAAGTAATGATATATATGTTATAAATGTTAAGAAAAGGAAAATATTTAATAACTATGTAAAAATAATTTTTCAAAAATAAAAGAAAATAAATTTTGTTTTAAACTTAAAATTAATTAAATTTTTATTTAAAAATTAAGAAATTAGCATAGGAAATAATTGAAAAATTTTTTAAAAAAGAATTTTTAAGGGGAAGCGCAAGCTTTCTTTTTTCTTGTAAAAATTCAATGATTGTTTTACTGAATCACTGAATAATAGGGCCTTTTTTTAAGCGAAAATTAAACGTTTTTTTACCCAAAATTTCATTTCCAAAAGTTCCTTTTCCCAATTGTTTTTTTGTTTTACATTATTTGATAGTTTGGGAGAAATTTCATATATTTCTTCATTTACTCAAAGTGAAGTCACCAGAGTCCCAATGAGATAGGATTGTTTTTGAGCCCAATTGCTAATTTTTTCTCGGCATCGTTCAATAAATTGAAATTAAGTGGGATTTATAAAAATAATTTTCTATACGAAGCAAAAAGGATTCCAAAAAGAATTGGTTTATTAGTAGTCGGAACCTTACAATGAAAAAAAATTTAATTTTTCCTTTATTTTTATTTTCGTAACAAGTTTTTTGCTAAAGGCTTTGAAAATAAATAAAAGGAAAAAATCCTTTATTAATAGCTTTAAAGCCAGCATCTTTGTAGTTGAAGTCAAAAAAATTGCCGAATTTTGCTTTAAGTTTTAAATTTTGAAATTAACGAATTGAGAGACCTGTTTTAATTTTTCTTTTGGGAGGTCAAAAAATTATTAACTTTAAACTTTTTGAGATAAAATTCACTCTCATGTAATAACTTTGTTGAAACCTTGCATAATTTCATATAAGAGAGATATGATTAGAGAAAATTTAAAAAGGTATCTATATATGAAAAATTTAAATGTATTTTAAATCTTAATACATTTGTAAACTTGCCTCCATTCCGAAACAAGAAAAAAACGAGGAGCTCCTTTTTTCCTACTTTTATGTTCCATGTATATTTGATTTTAGGTGCTTTGGTAAAATAACATTCCCAACTACGAAAATTGATGAAATTCCTTTTAAATTGTTTTTTCTTTGGCTCATGGATTTGAATTTGGGGAATTCCAACCATTTAAAGTTTAAGTTAAGATCCTTTTCACTTTTGTTTAGCAATTTATTTTCTGAACGTAAAGATAAGTTGTTTTGAATTTATATTTTTATCAAACTTGGCAAAGCCCTCAAATTTTTAGTGGTACGCAAAAAAAAAAGCCATTTTTCACGGTTTTATTTTCTTGGAACCAAGGTTTTCCAGCATTGTATTGTTTTTTTTTAAGGATCAAAATTTTTTAAAGAGAAGTTTGACCCAATACCGTGTGCATAATTTAACCATTCATTTCAAACGTATTTCCTCAAATGATATGCAATACAATTATTTGAAATTTCTCTTTTTCGCATTTTGGAACCAATTGAAACAACCCCCTTGCATAACTTTCATAGAAGAAAGTAGAGACATTTTAAATTGTATCCGTATTATCAGTTTTAAAGGATTAAATTGGTTATAGTTGAATTCTTTCTTCGAATAGATACGAAGACGGGTTGTTTCCAACTTAAGATATTTTATTTTGTTTTGTAAGTAAATCCCAATGATTTTAAAAAGTTTTATTTTTAATATTTGGTTTTTATAAGAAATTTTTTCTTTGTTATTCTTATGATTGACCCAAAGGAACCATTAAGCTTAAGTAAAAAGGTTATTTTTTTCATTTTTCGTATTGAGTAATATTTGAAAATCAATAGCCATAAACATAATTTTTAAGTCTTGGGAAGAAAATTTTGTGTAAGAATTAGGAATTTCCAGCGTAATTTCTTGAACAAAGGGGTTAGATGTAAAGTAAATGTAATCAAATTTTTTAAAGTTGGAGTTTGAAAACCCCAACCTTTTCATCATTTTCACCCCCTTCTTTATAACTTTCTCCATAAATACATTGAAAAACTGTTTTTGCAATTTTGGAAGAAACACCCTTAATTACATTTCTTGATAGTCTTTAAAATTAAGTACATATTGGTTTTTGAATTTTTTATTTGAAATTTCCGTTGTACAAGGGTGTTAACCTTTCTCAAAAAATTTTATTTTGTTATTGAAGTAATCGTTTAAAATTTCTTATTTAACTTTAAGGTTTAAATTTTTTTGAATTTTGTCATTTAAAGAATTCATTTATGGGTGCAATTTTTATTTTTTCATTTTATTGTATTTTAGTATTTTTGAATTCATCAATCCATTTTAAAACCCATTACTAAGCCCTTAAATATTTTTAAAATGGATTTCGTTCAAATCATGTTTCTTACACTAAGGTGAGTAGTAAGTTTTGTTTCATTAAAATTTAAATTTTTATTGAAAACCCCCACATTTTTCAAAATTTATTTTCACCGCTTCAAATAACTTTTCATTCTTTGGAAACGGATTTTTCACTTTAAGAAGGCCACATTTTGGAGAAATGTACTGATGTGATATACGAATTTGTTGAATTGGTTTACCCCTTTCCAAAACAGTTGCCAAAGATCTCAATATTTTGGTTATAAAGCTCGTTGTTAAAATTTCGTTTTTGATGGGTTCTAACATTTGAATCACTATCTTGAAATTATTGTTGGTTTTCTTTGGTTTTTAATAATTTTTGATTAAAATCATTGAAAACAAAACTTTTCCACCTTAAAGCTTCTCAAATTATTCCACTTTCATTAATATGGTTAATAGATTTAATTTTTTCATAAATTGAATTTTTATTGGGATTTTCATAACTTTTTGAATTAATTAGTTCGAACGCATCAAACTTAGCTTACAAAATTTTTCGTTGCACGTCCCCCTTTTTTGGAAAGTTTCTGATGGTTTAATAGACGTTGAAATGTGATTCTCTATCGCTTAAGTCAATTCCTTTAAAACTTTTTAGTTGGTGTATTGATTTTCACCAATTTGTACGCTCATCTTTTTATTTTTGTGGTTTTCTTTTTTTAGTTTTTAATCTTAAAAAAAAATTTTTGTTATTAAGTTCAATTATAATTCCAAAATATGGGCATATAATTTTCATACGTTGGTTCGTTTTTCGGGAATTTCATAGCTCCGCAACTGCGACAAAAGCAAAACCAATCCACTTGAAAAAATCAGCAATTGGGTGGAAATACCTGCAAACTTAGGGGATTCCGGTATTAAAAATTAAAAATGTATGTTAAAAAGAAGCAAGCTATCTAAATGTCAAATCAAATTTATTTCAAACCCCTTTTCCTCCAAGAAAAATTCGTTTTATAATTATGTCCATGAAATGCAAATAGGGAATGTCCTTCCTCCCCCCACCAGCGCTGGTTCGAAACCATGTTGGCGCTGCGCAAGAGACCAATTCATGTGCAAATGCGAACACACTCCAAGAGTTATTAAGAAAAATCGTTGTAAAAACCCCACAAAAATAATTTATTATTTTCCTCGGAACGCAAAAAAATAGCGTCTGGTTGACAATTTTCTTTCAAACAACTTATAGCGTATGTTATTTCTAAACCACTTCCGAAAAAATTTTCCCGTTCCAGGTATAAATTCTCGAACGAACCACCCGAGGGAAAGCCCAAACGGGTTTTTATTCTAACCATTAAACATTTCCCTCTGAACCGCTGAAAAATTTACTTTAAGCAATTCAATTTCTTTAAAACTTGGTGAAATTTATTCTATCTCTATATATTCCCTCCAGATTTACAAAACAGAAAACAATTTAAAGAATTTTTTCACATCTTGGAAATAGATTTTTACAGCAGGCGATTATAATGCAAAGCATACCCATTGGGGCTCACGCCTAATTTCCCCAAGGGGAAGACAATTATATAACACACTAATAAATAGATCCGGTACCTTAGGATTTCTTTCACCAGGACAACCTACGTATTGGCCAACAGACCATAACAAAATACCAGACCTTATAGACTTTGCCATCACACGAGGTATTGATAATTCACAAATTTCAACCTCGTTGACCTACGAAATGTCTTCAGATCACTGTCCCTTGCTATTCAAAATTTCACAAAACATAAGGATGTCGTGCCCCCCTTTCAGTCTGACAACCTCTAAAACACATTGGGTTAAATACAAAAAGTATGTTGCAACACACATTCACTCAGAATATTCAATAGACAATGAAAACCAAATTGATGAAGCGGTTGTTACCTTATTATTATTATTAAAAATGGGGAATAATGCGCACCGCGACCACAGAGGATCTATTGTGCTAACCCCAGTGGTTCTATAATTCTCCATCCTTAGGCTCTTTATGAAGTTGAGCACTGTGGACGGTTTAAAGACGTTCCAAAATTTATAGGGGGCGATCATTGCGTCCCCAAAGTGGAACAGCCTGCGGCTGCTCAGTGAAGGGCAGTCGCAGAGAATGTGTTCTGGCGTTTCTTCGTCCATTTCACAGAATCGGCATGTTGATTCATTAGAGAGGCCTATCTTTTTGAGATGATATCTCAATTTGCAGTGCCCCGTCAGGTATCCGGTTAGGATTTTTAGATCCTCTCTGCCAAGGCAGAGTAATCTCTTTGAGACGTTTTCGTTGGGAGCGATGAATCTTTTAGCCTGCCTTTGACCTTTTGAGTTCATCCAGGATGCTTTAAGGCATCTTTGCTCCCAAGTCCGAATAAGTTCTGCATTGTACGATTTTGAAGAGTGCAGAAAGGCTCAGGGCCTATGAAGCACCTTTGAGCTCCTCGTTTTGCGAGGCAATCAGCTCTTTCGTTTGCTTCGTGCCCTGCATGTCCTGGAACCCACCACAGTGCCACTTTGTTGTGACAGCTGAGTTGATTCAGGAGTTTATAGCAGCTGTCTACCATTGCAGACTTAACGTATGCGGCCTTCAGGGCCTTTAGTACAGCTTGGCTGTCAGACAGTATATGGATAGTTGTCCCTTTAGTCTTCCTTTTGAGACATTCTCGGACACAGATTTCTATCGCATATAGTTCTGCCTGAAAGATGGTTGGGTAGTTTCCCATTGGGAGGGCTTTTTGGAACCTAGGTCCCATGATGCCCACGCCCGTGCTTCCATCTTCAAGTTTGGATCCATCTGTGTACCAGGCGAATCCTTGTCAAATTGGAGCAGGACGTTATTGAATTCCCCGCGTTCAGTGATGTTAACTTCGAACCTGCGAGTTAGATACAGTTTTCTCTTATGTTGTCTGGTATCTTCATAATTGGGTCGTCGAATACGTTTAAGAGTATCGAGAGGTGCCCTTGGAGATCTCCACTTTTTAGGCTTATGGTGTTGTGCAATCGAAGTGCACTCGCCATTTCCTCTTTTTGGATTTGGATGGTAATTGGTGGGATGCCCGTTATGACACCCAGTGCATCTGTGGGGCATGTTCTCATTGCCCCTGTGATGCCTCCGCATACCAGCCTATGGAGCTTCCCTAGTTTGTTCTCAGTGGTCCTTCGTCTGACCTTTGGCCACCAGATTAAAGCAGCATAGGTTATTATTGGTCTTACAACGCTTGAGTAGGACCAATATGTCATGCGCGGGGAGATACCCCAAGTTTTTCCATAAAGCCTTTGGCATATGAATAATGCTTTTGAGGCTTTATTGACTATATAGTCAATATGGGGGTTCCAGCTTAGCCTTTTGTCTAGGACTACTCCCAGATACGTAGCTTCGTCACTGAACTCTGTTTGCTTGCCTGCGATGATGGGACTTTTAAGATTAATCTTAGTCCTTTTCGTGAAAGGCACAAGCTTTGTCTGGTTTGGGTGTATGGTAAGGCCCTTACCAGTACACCAGTTTATGACGAGCTCTAGGGCCGATTGCATTCGAGACGATATTGTACTATCGTCCCAGCCGGCCACGCATATGACCAGGTCATCTGCGTATCCTTGCGCTATAACGCCATGTTCGTTAAGTAGGTTTAAGAGGTCATCGATCACGATTATCCATAGTAGGGCAGAAAGTACTCCACCTTGAGGACAGCCTTTAGAGGCGTTGATCGACTGCTTCACCCCACCTAAATCACTACTTATTTCCCTGTTTTTCAACATGTGTAGAATCCAGTTAGCTAGCAGGGGTGGTATAGCTTTTTGGTTCATAGCGGTTTCGATGGCACTGTAGGATGTGTTGTCGAAGGCCCCCGAGATGTCTATGAATGCACAGAGGGCTATGGTTTTTGCCTGTAGAGCCTTTTCTATGACAGTAGTCAGGCTATGAAGGGCAGTCACCGTTGACTTGCCCGGTTGGTAGGTAAATTGTGTTTTGTTCAGTGGGTAGTCTTTGAGACTATTACTTCTTATGTACTGATCAATGAGTTTTTCCATCGTTTTGATGAAAAAGGAACTGAGGCTTATAGGCCTAAATGCCTTTGGCGAGTGTTCATTTGCTTTCCCTGGCTTCGGGATGAACACTACCTTCGCTTCGTTCCAGTTTGATGGAATATAGGCCATCAGAAGACTGGCTCTTAGTATCCTTACCAATTGTGTTAATATTATATCGGACCCCTGCTGAAGCAGACAAGGACGTATTCCGTCCGGGCCCGGGGATTTATATGGGCTGAAAGTGGATATAGCCCACTGTACCGTACGATGGTTAATTATTTTCCCCGCGAGACTTCTGGCTCTGCCATTTGCTTTATTTGGAATTACAGGCGTTTGGCATGAACGTAAAACCAGTGGTACGCAGCCAGGGAAGTGTGTTTCCAACAAGAGACTTCCTGTCTCGCATATTGATGAGGTATAACTACCATCTGGCCTCCTAAGGGTACTGAGGCCGTTTGAGTGATCTATCGCTATAGCCTTTTGGAGACGAAACATGTCAGGCAGGTTTGAGACCCTGCTACAGTGTTCTCTCCATGTGGCTCTTTTTGATTTCCTCAATTCTTTGTTTAACTTGTGAGGGCAGCTTTGTAGGCGATTCAGTCGCCCGATCGCTTTGCCCTGTTAAAGAGCTTCCTGGTGAGACACCTGAGTTTTCCCAGTGTTTTGTTCCACCAGGGAACATCCCTATGCGCCTTCTTGGCTTTCAGCGGGCAGCTCTTTTCGAATGAGTGTTTGAGACTCTCTTGAAGAAGTATAGCCTCAGTCTCAAGCTCATCTGTGGAATTAATTTCGGACGATGAGCAGCTAGCTTTCTGTTCTAAGTAGAACCGAAAGCTGTCCCAGTTGGTTTTCTTTGGGTTGCCGTAAACTGAGAATTCCTCTGTAGGGACGTCAATGTCGAATCTTATATGCCTATGATCCGACATGGAGGCCTCTTTTGAGACGTGCCAGTTTGAGATAACGGACAATAAATTCAAGCTGCAGAGAATTAAGTCTAGGACTTCCCCCCTTATTGCGTTAATGAATGTAGGTTCGTTACCCCGGTTTAGAATAGTTACATTTTGTTTATAATATATTCCAAAAGAGACTCACCCCTCGAATTAGTGTCAGTACTTCCCCATGCCGTATGGTGAGCGTTCGCATCACATCCGACTAGCCATTTTAAGTTCCTTTCGCAGCAGTACTCCTGTAGGGCCGTAAGTTCCCTTGTGGGCATTTCAATGCTATCTCCTGGAAGGTAGGCTGACACAAGTACTACCTCTTGTTCCCCTCTGAGCGTTGGGATCCTTGCTCTTACAGCTACTAGATCCTGTGAACAAAGCTCTGAAATGAGGAGATATTTAATGTTATTGTTCCTTAATAAGATTGCAGCCCTAGGTCTGCAGTGATTTTTGGCATATATTACCTTGCCATCGATTGCGCTGAGACCCTTGATTGTCCCAGAGTGAACCCATGGCTCCTGGATAAAGACTATATCCAGGACTTCGTTTGTGAACCTCCTGCATACTACGTCCGAGGCAGCCTTAGCATGATGGAGGTTCACTTGAAGGGCCTTTAGCTTGGGACGGAGCTTGGTCATTTTTGACCTTTAAAGGCGCGCTTGGCGACCTTTTTGCTCCTTCCGCTAGCCATGACGCGCTCCTCTGCGGTCCTACCTCCACTTCTTCGCCCTGGGAATGGGTTCACTGGTGGGCGAAGAGGTAATCTGGAGGGAGGAGCCAATGAGGATGGGGTCGATGTCTGCGGAACCCTGGCCCTGCCCGATTCAGTCTTAGTTACCGGAGCTTTATTTGTTCCCGAGCTCTTTGCGTCCTTTGAGCAGCATTGTTGCTCTGTGGCCGCATCCGTTACGGTACCTTCATCCTTCGGGTTGGCTTTGGATTTGGGATGAATTTTCGCCTTTCCAAAGCCGTAGTTGACCCTGCATTCTCTTTCAGACAGGGTCCGTGCTGATAACGGGTCAAGTGCCAGCGTTAGCTCAATTGCGGCGCCTCTCTGCGCCCTGTGGAGCACTCGCCAGTCGCTCACCCTGAGGCCGGTGTTCTGGCCTTGCACTAGGCTTAGGATATTCTCGTTCGAAGTTGTTGGCTTCTCCGGAAAATATCCTACGAAAATTTGCGGACGAGGCACCTCCTTCTCATCCACAAGGCGTAACTTTGCGTCCTTCCACGGCACAAGGGCTGAGACATTGTCTTTAAGCCATTTAGCCGTGTCCTCGTCTGCGCAGTTTACAGAAAGCCATCCCGGTCTAAAGGTACAGCCGTTGAAAGAGGGCTTCACAGACCCAGTTTTCAACTGCCGCACCCTGTCAAGGATGGCGTTCTGCAAAGAGCACAGCTGAGAGGACGACCAAGTGCTCTCAGGGTAATCTGGTGGGACGATTCCCAGCCTTATACCCGTCGAGTGCTCTTTCCCCGTGTCTCTGGCGGCGGTTGGTCCCTTGGCCGGTTCAGCTTTCTTCCCGATTTGCTGCTTCCTGGCTGCGGATCTTGCATCCGGTGGTCCCATTAGCCTTTTGGGGTGTTTTGCGGTGGCGTAGACATTAAGCCTTCAGAGCGGTCTCTTTACTTCGCCGCTTGCAAGATGTTGGCCATCTCTTTTTTGCCATCAGCCATTGGCAGCTCAGCTAGCCTTTTGGCATCGTCCTGGCATAGTCCCTTGGACATGTAGAACTTGAGACGTCTGCGCTTCGCCCCAGATAGTCTCTCAGGCCCAGCTCTTCTGTCCTCCGTTCTAGCATTTTTAGATGGGGAGGATAACAGTGCATCCTCCTCATCTGTGGGAATTTGCTCATCCTGCCCGGTTGGATCGAGATCCATTTGGGTAGGTTGAGCCCCCGTTGGGGGTCGCTCCTGACCGGTTGGAGTGGTCTCCATGTGGTCGGCTGCGATCTCCATTGGTGCATCGACTCCAGTGGGCAAGGACTGCCCTTCGGAATCTGCTGCAGTTGGTTGCACGAGTGGATTTTTGTTTAAAAATTTAAAGGTTTCCATACAAGGTCCCACGAGTAATGAGGAATTACAGAAGGTCACCCGGAGTAGAGCCTCTTGCCCCGGGAAGGCGAACTTTTATAAAACCAGAGGTCGCCATGTTCTGGAATACACCGTTAATGAAGCAGTAACGTTGCGACATTCATCCTGAAAGCACGGTTCGATTGACACCTATAGGATTCCGGGTTTTATCGAGTTGTCCTCCCAGATCCGCCATATTTAGCATTGCTTCACGTCTTCCACGAGAAGGTACCCGCTGCTGGAGACAGGAGGCGCCTTCAAGGGGAAGACGTAGAATCCGCAGGGGCACCTCTAGCAGGGTGTGACTCTTCGCCACGTATGGTCGTAGGGCGTTGACAACTCCCTCTGGCTCATCAGCCATGCCTACTTATAGACATGACCAATGAGTCTTAGCCCCCGGTTGTTACCTTAAATACAATATTGGCTTCGGCGGCGGAGCATTTCACCCCGAAAATTCCTGCCATTGTCCAAAGAAATTTTAATTATACTAATAGCCATATTGAAAGGCTTTTGCGAGAAAAACGTAGATTAAGACGTGAATGGCAACAAAATAGGTCACCTGAAAGTAAAGTCAGACTCAACTTAGCTACGACGCAACTTAAAATCGCTCTCCAAAAGGAACAAGACAAGAAAAATACTTATTTCATTTCTAAACTTTCACCTAACTGTTCATCAAAAGGATCACTGTGGCGAGCTTTAAAAGTAAAAAACTCTCCCATAGACCATGAATCTCCTTTAAGAGATCAAAGTGGAAGATGGGCAAGAAGTGACGAGGAAAAAGCTTCTGTGTTTGCTCAACACTTGTGCTCAGTTTTACTTCCGAACCCTCCAGTTAATGACCTAAGACTTCCTCCCTTCGAAGAAAACAACCAAACTTTTCCTGTGACATTTAATGCCAATGATATAAAAAGCATAATTAAGGATAATTTTTGCGAGAAAAAAGCTCCCGGTCGGGACTATATAACATCAAAAATGATCAAGGAGTTGCCACACATTGCTCTTAAATTTATAGCAAAACTCTTTAATGATATTATGCGCTTCTCACACTTCCCTAAGATGTGGAAAGAATCGGTTATCACGATGGTACTGAAGCCCGGCAAAGATATGACGACAGCAAGCTCCTATCGCCCAATAAGCCTTCTCCCCTGCTTATCTAAGCTCTTTGAAAAAGCTCTTCTTATAAAAATAACGCCATACATCCACGAGAATAACTTAATCCCTGCTCATCAATTTGGCTTTGGAAAAAAACATGAAACTATTGAACAGGTAAATCGAATCACTCGTGAAATTCGTAACGCCTTCGAAAAAAAAAATATTGTTCTGCAATATTCCTAGATATCGCTCAAGCTTTCGACAAAGTGTGGCATGGGGGTCTTATTGCTAAAATAAAGTCCCTACTCCCTCAAAATTTTCACGAAATTCTTATATCATACCTCCAAAATAGATTCTTTAGAGTAAGAGTTAATGAATTTATAACGGAAAATTTTGAAATTAAAGCTGGAGTCCCGCAAGGCAGTGTATTAGGCCCCTCTCTTTACCTTCTTCTAACAGCCGACATCCCCACTAGTGATAATATTGTAATGTCAACTTTTGCTGACGACACAGCATTATTGAGCTGCCACCGCGATCCCATGGAAGCATCAAGAATCCTACAAGAACATATGCAATTAATTGAAAATTGGCTCTCTACCTGGCGAATTAATGTAAACGAAGGTAAATGTAAACACATTACATTTACGCTAAGAAGGGGTATAAGCCCAACTATACAACTAAACGGAGTTTCCATCCGTCAAGTAGATAGTGTCGTTTATTTAGGAGTCCATCTAGACAAACGATTAACTTGGCGAAAGCACATCGAGGCAAAGAGAACAAACCTAAAGCTTAAAGCATCAAAAATTCACTGGTTGATTAACCATCGCTCTTCTCTGAACATGGAGTATAAAGTTATTTTATACAATAGTGTATTAAAGCCAGTTTGGTCTTATGGAATTCAGTTGTGGGGAAATGCCTGCGCTTCCTCTATTGAAATAATCCAAAGAGCTCAATCGAAAATTCTCAGAATCATTCAATTATATTCGTAATAACATATTCACCGTGACCTACAAATTCCAATCATTAAGGATGAAATCATACGATTAAAATCATCATACAACGATAAGATAAGACATCATTCGAATCAGTTGGCAAGAAGCCTCAGTAACACAACAAGTCGAACACGTTTAAAAAGAAAGGACCTTCCGTCTGCATCTACCGTCTTAGAGGTTTAAGACCGATGCTCTTTTATATGCACTTCGTTCGTGCAAGTCAGATCCGTCGGCATCTACCGTCTTAGAGGTTTAAGACCGATGCTCTTTTATATGCACCTCGCTCGTGCAAGTCAGATACATCTGCATCTACCGTCTTAGAGGCTTAAGACCGATGCACTCTTATATGCACCTCGCTCGTGCAAGTCAGACCCGTCTGCATGAACCGTCTTAGAGGCTTAAGACCGATGCTCTCTTATATGCACCTCGCTCGTGCAAGTCAGATGATTACCTATCCAAGGATACAGGACCAATGCTCATCACTGGCAAGAACGTATCCGTTCCAGCCAAAAAAGGCGTTACTACGTCTGGCGCACCTCGCTCGTGCACGCCACACGTAAGGATTCACAAAGCTCGATACAATGTAAGCGGTGTAACAGCGCTAAACTCTCATCAGCCCAGCTTCTTAAATTGAGGCCCGTTGGAACCAGCAACTATTTATATTTTTCTCTGTATAAATAGAAAATGTGTAGTACTAGATATAAGATTCGAATATTTACTGTTAGTTTTGCAAATTAAGAACGATTCAGTAAAGTCACGCAAAGTTTAAAAAAAAAAAAAAAAAAAAAAAATTAATTGGAATTCATTCCTAAGAATTATAATAAAAATTTGAACGGGTCGAATAAAATTAAAACAATTGAAATTGACAAATACGCTGAGCACTTGCGAGAATATACATATGTACATTAAGGTGGCCGCCAAATGTATGGAAAAAAATAAGTGCATTCGTATTCACGCTCCTTGTGATTTAAAATCTTGGTATCTATTGAAAACTTACTCGTGCAAAATTTTGTGGCGATTGGGTAATGTTTAGAGGGCGCTATGGCCCCCGAAGTTAATAAATGTTGTTTTCATAACTTAAAATTGCCAAACTTAATGTGTTGCTGCTAGCTATAGACAATGTTCCGTCCCTTCGTATTTTTAAAATACATATTTCGTTCTCATGTCTCAAAGCTCTTCTCAACACATAAAAAAATTTTCCAATGCCCGTTTTTAAATAAATTGTTTTTTATTTTCGGGAATTGATTGACAAAATAATATCTTGACCAGCCCCCTTATTTTTGTTTCACTAACTTTTTTTTTTTAAGCTCTATTAACAATTTGGGCTTACCTAAAAAATGTGAAAATTTTTTTTTATGGGTGCAATCAATGGAAAATTAACAATGATAAACCTTTTTTTATGTAAATATCATTTTCTATTAAATCTGACACCTTTGCAAATGCTTCATCAAAATTTCCCATTTAAATGGGAATTTGATGAAGCAAATTGCTAAAGTTGTTCAGATTTAAATAGAAAATGATATTTTACATAAAAGAAGTTTATCATTGGGTTTTTAAATTTCAAAATTGATGCACAATTAAAAAAAAAAAATTTTCACATTTGTAGTAGCCAAATTGAATAATAACCCTGAAGAGCTTGAAAAAAAAAAAAAGTTTATTGTGATCATACAAAATTTACCAACTTTTTTATTTTCGTCGTTTAGGGTTATTTTGATATTTGGTGAAACAAATGTGTTTTTAAAACTTTTTTTTTTATTAGAGCACAATTTTTGTTTTTTTAATTATTTTAAAACGCCAATGATAATACATGCTTTTGAGTAAATTTCATTATTACGTTTTAAATCCCAAGAAGGGAACTTTGGCAATGTTGTCTTCATAAATCCAGTACCTTTAAATGGGAAATTTTGAACAGCTAGTTTGCATGAAAAGCGCTATTGAATGAGAGAAATGATTTTTATTCATAAAAAAGGTTTCCACTATTTTAACTTTCTATTGTTTTGACCCTAGGGAAAAAATGAATTTTCTAATTTTTTATTAAGTCCCTTAAATTGTTGAGTAGAGAAGCCTAAGAAAAAAATTGTAAACAAAAATAAGGGGGTGGTCAAATTTATTTCTTAACAATTCCCCAAAATCAAAAACGAATTTCCTTTAAAAATCTGATTAAAAATTTTTTTTGTTAGATAGGCTTTGAGACTGAGAAGAAATATGTAGTTTTAAAAATCAACCAAAATTGTCTATAGTAGAGAACAACTAAGTTTGGCAATTTTAAGTTTGAAAAAACTTTATTAACTTGGGGATAGCGCCCCAAACATTCCCAATGCCACAAAATTTTCAGAGTGTTTTCAATAGATCCAAATTTTAAATACAAAAAAGAATCCTTTCCAAATAGGATTAATTACATCATATATTCACAATTGCTTAAAATGAAGCTTTAAACAACACACGGCAATACCTGCCGTGGCCTAGTTTAAAACGTGATATGTTCCTCTTCTCATCGTCTTGTTAACTTGGAATTCGGAAAAATTGTTTTTTTCCAGCCAAAAATTATATTTCATTAATAAATTTGACCCTAAGCTGAAAAAATTTGGAATTCTTCCTAAAATTAAAAAAAAAAATTATTTTAGTCCTCAGATTGTGTGCTATGAAAGTCTCATTAACCTTCATTTGGTTTAATATAATAGTTATTATTCAAATTTAAATTCTTAAAAAATCCTTCTTTCTTCCTCTAAGTTGAGTTTGCCCTTTACTCTCCACATTTTATTAAAAATTGAAAATTTTGTCTTTCCTTTTTTCCTTCTTCCACGAATTATGCCAGCTAAGGATTAGTTTTAATAAATTTTTTTCTTTTTCCTTCTTTTCTTTTTTTGTGAAAAAGAAAAATTTGTATTTAAAGTTTTAAATTTAATTATTAGTTTTAATGAATTTTTGCTTAAAATCAATTGCTTTTCCGAATTGTTTAAAAATATTCTACTGACTGTTTTTGCTTTTCGTAGAAAAATTCGGTTATTTAAAAATTCGACTTTTTCCTTTTCCCGGTTTAATAGTTTTGATTTATTAAAAACGTACATATTTATAAAAACGCTTTCCTTATTTAAAATCCAAATAAAAAGATTTTTGGGCAGTTTAATTTTGGTGTTTATTAAGTTTTTTTCCTCCCCTTTTTCATCGGCTTTTAATAAATTTTTTTAAACGAAATATTTCTTTGATTTTACCAAATATTTATATTTCATTTTTAATTTGTTTTTAAGAAATCCTTAATTGGAGCGTGTTAAAAAGTTTTTCCGAATTCGTGCGCTTAAAAAATTTTAAGGCTTTTTATCCCTCAAAACTTTTCGTTAAAATTTTCCAATTTCCGACTTTTTTTTGCTTGATAACCCTAATGTGTTTCATTAAGGTTTTAATATTAATGGATCTTTAAGTTCCATGTTTCTTTTTATTATAAATTTTCCTAAGTAATTGATTCCTGGCATGGTTAGGAAGCGTTGATACACCATAAAACAATTTTAACTTACACAGGTAAAACTTTAAAAACCTATTTTTTCTTTCCTTCCTTCTTCCCCTTTTTTCACTGTAATTCTACATTACTAAAAGGGAAATAAGGATAAAAAAACCTCTTTTTTCCTTTTTTCCTCCTCTCCTTCCTCTCTTTTCTTTCCTTGTAGGAAAAAGAAAAAAAAAATTGTAAAGTTTTAAAAAATAATTTTATTAGTTTTCAATGGGTAATTTTGCAATTTAATAATGCATTGACCAAGAAAATTAATATTCTTTGGAAAAAATATTTGTTGGGGAAACTATTGCTTTCAAAAACGGATTTATTGATTATTCGACATTTTTGAACCGGTTTTCGAAAACCCGTTTTAAGGATTTAAAAAAACCGGTTGAGCAAATAAAATTTAATAAAAAGGTAAGGTTATGAAAAACCAAATAAAAAGAAATTTGGGGCAGGGTTATTTGTTTGTGACTTTTTATTTCCATTTTAAAAAAAATTCAACTTAAAAAAAAAAACAAAAAATTCACTTCAGGTAAAAATAAAAAACAGCCTTTTTATTTGATATCCAAAGAAAAAAATTTTCGAAAATTTTTGTTGTTATAAGAAATCAATGGGGTATTCAAAGGGTTTAAAAACTTGGAAAGTGGAAAATCGGAAAATTGCGTTCTTAAAAAAATTTTAACTTTTTTGTTCTTGACAGCTTTTTTAAAGAGAAAATTTTCCAATTTTCCGACTTTCCATTTTGACGCCTTTTGAAACCCGAATTGTTGGAAATTCCTTTAAGGTTAGTTAAATAAACTACTAAAAAATGTGGGCTTATCTTTACGGGGTATTTTAAATCTTGATTTGTATTGTATGGAAAAATTGTTTTTCGTTTAGTTAAATTGATAATTGTTATTGCAAAAAGGTTGATCAGAAATAAAAAAACAAATTTTACCTTTAAAAACCACGTAAAAAATCTTTAAAAAGAACTATTGTTTTCTAGTAATTTCCCAATTGTTAAAGCACTTAAAGGTTTTAGTGTAAAGTTGATTTTTGTAGGCAATGTTTATTTTTAAGAACAAACTAAGCAAAGGTTAAAAAGAACCAGTATGGTGGTTAAAGTGTCGCAATTTAATGCCGTATTTGGGGTAGCAATGATAATACTTTTGTGACAAAATCAATGAAAAGGTTGCTAAATTTCACAAATATAATTGTTGTTAAAAGGCTCAATAAAATTTAGGCAATTTTTATATGCAGTTTGTATGGTTCAAAAAAATAAATCTGAAGGCAAAAAACTTTGGGAAAAAACCGGGTATTCCTTAAAAAACCATTTATTCATTTCAAAAATCAGTTTTGAGAAAAAACCGCCTTGCAAAGGCAAAAAAACCGGGCGGTTAACCGATGGTAACCAATCAAACCCTAGCGTGATATTTGAAATTGATTAACTCATCTTGAGAAAAGAAGTTGGTTGACAAGCAATTAAGGCAAACGAAGGATATGTTCTCAAAAACAATTTTCCAAACAAAACTGTGCAAAAGAAATTTTCAAATTTCACTCCATTAAAAATTCCAAATTTGCAACCTTTTGATGATCCATCCCAAAGGAAATTTTCAAATTTTTAGGGTCGTTAAGCACTTCGATTCTTCCAAAGGTTAAATTCTTTACATCGGATTGATGGGGAAAACGAGCTGTTTCGATGAAATTGTTATTTTTTGCGGAAAAAGCAGAACCTGTTCCATTGAAAGGGCTTTTTTAAAAAGAAAAGGATGCTATTAACTATCAATTTTGCTTACCCAAAAGGTTAACGTTGATCTGTTTTTGAAACTAATTTTTTTTTGCAAACTTTGCTTTTATAATGAATAAATATTTAACCCTTTTCTAAATGTACTATTTAAGAATTATTTTCTAATGAGGAAAATATTTACCTTCCAACATTTGTCAAATTTTTAAAAAATTTAAATACATATAACCAACATGATCATTATAAATTGTCTTTGTTGTTTATTTGTTTAAACATGAAATTAATTTCATTTAAATCAAAAGTTTTTATTTTAATTTGGATAATAAAACTTAAATTATTTCCAAATCAAAATTTTCTATATTGTTCGTTTTTACAGCAACATATCAAGATAAAAAGTTATTTTTTTTTCTACAAACTTTTCATTATTGGAAATTAAAATATTCCTTTTATTGGTTTTATAATTTTGAAATTTGATTTTGGTTATGCAATATTTAATTAAAAACATTTTTAAATCTAAACCATTGGGACTTTAAAAACTCACTTGTTTTTTTCCACAATTCATGGTCCACAATTTCATATTTTTTTGTGCAATAATATTATTTTAAATTTAATTTAAATGTTTTTAGGAAATTTTTCACCGAAATATTCTTTGTTTCTTTATAAAGCATTTTATTTTTAAAACAACAATATATAAAAGGTTTTTTATATTTTTTTTCAAAGTTTTACCTTGATTTGTGTCATACAAAAAACAAAAATTTATAAATGCTTGTTCACAAAAAACTATTTAGTCGTAAACGTAAAGGTTGGAAAAGAAATAAATCCTTATTAATAAACTCCAATTGTTCTTTACCACATAGTTTTGTACCGGTAATAAATAAAAACTTTCAAAAATCAAGGGCTTCTTTTGGATTTGCATGTTAGCCTTTGCCTACTTAAATTAAAGCTTACCTAATGGCCCATTCCATTGATTTTGTTGAGAACTTGGGAAAGTAAAAGCTAGTTCGATGTCCGAAAACAAACCTTTTTGCACAAACCAATGAAACCAAACTGGATATTATCTTCAAAAAACAATAATCGAAAATAAAACTTAAGAACAAAAAGAAGAAATTCACTAAAATTTTCCTCTAATAAAAAATTCAAAGTTTTAAAAAATGCAAAAAATTGTTGAATGTGTTTAAATTGCTAGAAATCTTTACATCTACTCTTTAAGGGAAAAATCGAAAGTTCTATGTATAATCCCGTACCAAAAGTTTGGATTTTTACCATTAATACCAATTTTTCGGGATTCAAAACTTGGAGGAATAGTATGGGACATGTGTTCAAATATGAAAAAAATATAATTTCAAAGGATAAAAAGCCCAAGGAACCTTTCCATTAAATTTTATTTAAAATCCTAAGAAAGGATTGTTTCTACTTCATCCTTATTCAAAAAAGAAACCTCTAAAAAGAAACCGGGTCGACCTAAGAAAATTGCCGCAAATTAAAACTTTCAAGGGTTTTTATGGAAATCTTTACCAAACGTCCTCATAAAATTGAATGTGGAATAATTAATCTTTATAGTGGAATTACTCATTGGGTGATATTTTAAAAACATACCTGTTAAGGAATATTTTGATAGTTTTTAATTACCACCGAAAGAAGTTGTCAAAATCTCGGTAAATAAAAGATCAACTATAAAAAATCCAAATACAATTCATATAACTTGGCTTTGTTTTAAAGTTTTTGTAAAATCATGCAACAATTAAATAAAAAAATTTTAAATCATAAAAATTTCTTTTATTTAAATTTAAATTCTGATAATTTTAACCTTACAATTTCCATTAATTAATATTTTAACAATACTATGAGTTGTCTCATTTCACAATTTATATTCCCCAACATAATATTTTTTTTTCCTCTTTAACAAATCTTTTATCATCATTTTACTTAAAACTAATTTCTAAATAATTTGATAAATTTTATGAAATTTTGATTTAAAAAAGTCATTGGAAATAATATTTATTTCTAATAAACATAATTTTATAACATTAATACTCAATTTAGAGTCCATCTTTAAATTTACGATTTTTTTTCTGAATCTAAGGAAACATTTTGGGACAGACCTCAAATTCTTAATTATTTTTCCATTACTTCGTTTTACATTCCAATATTTTTTTTATTTTTTAAAAAATTTTGGATTTTTGGGAGGATATTCGGACGTATCAAAACGCAAATCAAATTTTATATATCTGTAAAATCACCTCTTTTTGTTATATAAAAATCCGTACCATATAATTTATAAAATTTTCATTAATTTGGTTTTCAAAGTTGTAAAAATCAACATTAGAAATTTCAAGTCAGTATAAAAACCAAATTTAATTTAAATGAAATGCCCATCTAATTAATTCTATATGAGTCGTAAATGTTTAACGGCGAAATTTATTGTATAAACAAGCACCTAAATTGTCCTCTACTTTCCCATTCATAAATTTTTAAAATTTTTCCTTTTATTACTTTTCCATATTTTACCAAACCGAATTGTTGAGAATTTAAAAAATTTTTAAAACATCTTAGAAAGGTTTATGTGATATTTAATAATGTACCTTTACCAGGTTGTTTAATTTAAACTTATGGTTTTAAGTTTCATTCCACAAACTTGTTTAATTTAAAATAAAATTTCGTTTATTGTTAATTTTATTATTTCGATGTTTAACCACTTATTTTTTATTTTTTCCGACAAAAAGGAAAATTTTAATCATAATTTTGGGGTTCTTCTACTTTAAAATATCCCAAAAGTTCTGAATTTTTTCAAATATTTAAAATTTCAATGCTTTTCCCATTCTTTCCAGTAGGTGGATGAGAATTCCCAACCATACAAGTTTTCCATCTAAAACAATTATTCGAGGTTTTAATCAAAACAGGCATTTTTGTTGTTGGTTTAGAATGTCGTTTTAACATTACTCCACCCTTGTTCCTTTTTTAACAAATCATCAACTTTATCTGTAAATGTTCGAGTTCTATTTTTGTTATTTTTATCCCAAAAACCCGGAAATTATTAGCAAATCCAAATATAGATCTTTTTTTTTTGAAAATTTTTCTAAATTCGGTTAGGAGAAAAATTGTTTTTAAATAGAGAATATGTAGTCTTTAATGTTGCAATTTAATGTTTCCATACTTTCGAGAAATCCTAAAAAACCACTATTATTTAGTAATTAAAAATTTCTCAAGGATTGATTTTTTTAAACGTTCAATTGAACTAAATATACATATAAAATATAATACATTAAATAAAAATATTAAATGCTACGTGCACACTTCAGAAAAGGATGCAAAGGGTCACATACCTGAGGGGTTTGACGGCGGAATTGTCTGCGATCGTCTTTGAGTGTAAACTTTGATGATGGACGTTAGTCTCTATCAATACGAGGATCACGATACGGATTGGACAAGTCCACGGGGAATTTATACACTTAAAGACGACACTACTTTCAAAACCGACGCTCACGATCGATTTTTCGATAAATTTAAACTGAACTGTTTGATTTAACTTTAAAGAATGGCAACGTCAAAGGAGAAAATCTGATTTTATGCACATTTCGCTTCACAATTTTGCTCATGTTGTACAATTCTTATCCATAAATTTTTCTTAAGAAATAAACAGGATGATGTACTAATTTTTCAAAACAGTCAATCATAAAAGTATCCCCCTGATTGAACTGAACTTGAACTTGAAAAATTTTTGAATAAACATCCAATGAGGCAAGCTTCAACATGTTCTGGCTAAAAAATCATGTCTTATCTTCATCTCAATGACTTAAGTAGCGATAAGTAAACTCCAGCTCTAACCCAATGTTTACATATTGAACTATATATGCTCTCCTACCGCATAGTTTCTCACCCCCTCACCTCTTCAATGAGGCTCAATGCGAACCTTCTCATATAAACCTCCAAAAATTTCCAAAGACCTAAATGTATGTCACCTCATACAAACTTCCTAAATTTCCAAAGACCTAAATGTATGTCATCTCATATAAACCTCCAAAAATTTCCAAAGACCTAAATGTATGTCACCTCATACAAACTTCCTAAATTTCCAAAGACCTAAATCTATGTCATCTCATATAAACCTCCAAAAATTTCCAAAAACCTAAACGTATGTCATCTCATACAAACTTCCTAAATTTCCAAAGACCTAAATGTATGTCATCTCATATAAACCAACCAAAATTTTCTAGGACTTAAATGTGCGTCATCTCTTTCAAATCAACCAAAATTTTCTAGGTCTTAAATGTGCGTCATCTCATACAAATCAACCAAAATTTTCTAGGTCTTAAATGTGCGTCATCTCATACAAATCAACCAAAATTTTCTAGGTCTTAAATGTGCGTCATCTCATACAAATCAACCGAAATTTTCTAGGTCTTCAATGTGCGTCTTTTTCCGATTTTCCATACAAAAAAGTTGCACACCCAGATCGAACATATCCCCCCTACTGACGTCCTAGACAATTTGGGCAGAGCTAAGTATTTTTCAATACTCGACCTTTATTCCGGGTTTCATCAAATACCTCTCCACCCAGATTCTAGAGACATTACATCTTTCAGCTCAGATCGGGGTTCCTTTCGTTGGAAAGTATTACCTTTTGGACTGAATATCGCACCAAATTCGTTTTCTCGCATGATGGCAATAGCATTCACCGCTCTTCCTCCAGATCAAGATTTTCTTTACGTAGACGACATTATTGTCATAGGCTGCAGTAAGCAACATCACCTTAACAACCTAGCAAACGTTTTCGACATACTTAGAAAACATAACCTAAAACTCAACCCTCACAAATGCAATTTTTTTAAGCCTGAAGTTACTTTTCTAGGCCACAAGTGCACATCTAACGGACTGCTGCCTGACGATTCTAAAATTAATAGTATTAGATGCTATCCACCTCCAACTGATAAAGATGCGACCAAGCGATTTGTTGCGTTCGCCAATTATTATAGGAGATTTATCCCTAATTTTGCCTTATTAGCCGCGCCGCTAAACTCTATAACCAGAAAAAACGTTTTATTATCACCGTAGACGCATCCAAAAGTGGATGTGGTGCAGTTCTCAGTCAATATGTCGAGGGAAATGACTTACCAATTTGCTATGCATCAAAATCCTTCAATGGATCAGAGCAGAAAAAACCAGTTATTGAACTAGAAGTCTTGGCAATATATTTCGCAATAAAACATTTCAGACCTTACGTCTATGGCACAGAATTCACAGCTAGATCAGATCACCGTCCTTTGGTATACCTGTTCAATATCAAAGATCCATCGTCGAAGCTAACCCGAATTCGCCTTGAACTATCAGAATATAACTTTATAATAGAATACATCCCAGGAACCAAAAACGTTGCCGCAGACGCCTTGTCGCGCATATCGTTTAATGAAATAAAAAGCCCAACCGGAAACATTTATGCTGTGACAACTCGAGCAATGTCTAAGCATACTTTACAAGACTTAAACACCAAAAACAAAACCCATGACAATACTTTACAAAAACTGTACGTTTATGATAAATTTTCACACGAGTTCAACAAAAAGGTAGGCACAATCATATCAGAAGTCACTCAGTCAAATAATAAAATCGCAAAATTACGAATTCACCTTCATATAAAATTTAAAAGCTTACTATACCTTGACATTGCGATTGAAAACGAAACATTGAATCTAGATGAGATGCTTTTGAGGCTAGAAAAAGAAGCCGTCAATCACAATGTACATAAAATACTATGGCCAAAAGATGATATAATTTTTTCAATTTGTTCAATTCAAAGTTTAAAAATCCATGGAAATAAAATTTTGCGAAATTTAGAAATACTATTGACAGATCCTATAGAGACCGTATTTGACAATGACAAAAAGCAGAAATTGATGAAAATTTTCCACAATGACCCACTTCTCGGAGGTCATTCGGGAAGAAAGAAATTATACGCCAAATTAAGAACTAAATTTTACTGGAAAAATATGACAAAAGACATCGCCAATTTTATTAAAAATTGTGAAAAGTGCAAATTAACAGGTTGGCTGATAAGTCCCCGGTCTAACAAAGAAAAACACATTTTTTTGTCAAAGTTCGTTTTTATTATTCAACATAGTTCCCTTCAAGAGCGAAACAACGATTATAACGACCTTCCAATTTTTTGATACCATTTTGGTAGTACTCCCAAAGAGTATAAATAGTAAAGAGGTAACAAAAGTCTCAGTGCGCTCTTTGAGTGATTTCCAATTTGAAAATCATGCGAGGAGATGGGCTACTAAATAACTGAATGAAAAACTCGCACAGCAGGCTGTATATTTTACATCTCCTTTCCTCCTATAGTACTTTTTCGCCGTTTCTTCACTCTCATTTGATATACATATGTAACTTAAAACGGTTTCTACTTTTTAAATTGCTTTGTCCGTTTCATTTTTGGCTTCTTAGAGCAGTCGAAAATTTTCATCATGTGTGTGAAATTTTGTGTGTGCTTTTTGTGTGTGAGTTTTGATATCGCATTTTTGGGGACTTTTGAAATCAAAAAGAAATTTAAAGTTCTGAATTCGAAGCGTGCATGTTATTTTTAATTGATGAACTGAGGAAAATTTTTTAAATATTTTTTTATATATTGTATTTTTAATTTTTTTTTTTAATTTTTTTGATTTTGTTTTTGCAAAAGACTTAAAAAATTTTTTTTTAACTTTTCAGTAGGAAGGTATTTTTATGGGTGAAATCTAATGAGTCTATAGTTCTGAAAATCTTGACATTCAAGATCCTTAAAAAGGTATGATAAAATTTTTAAGTCGATGGTTGTGTGTCTACATATTTTCGTTCGGCATTATTTTTCTGGTCGAGCCCCCTCATCACAATACCGTAAAGTATTAAGTCTGTCTCTTATAGACAACTTTTCGCCTGCGGCCAAAACGGTCTTTCCGAAAAATTTGATTGAAGATTTGAGCTCGGAGCTCTCTATTTTAGGAGTATGCAAAACACAAATACAATCGAAGAGGAGGTGGAAAAATACATCTGCTCCATTGTTTTTTTCCAATTAAATGTTTTAGAGGCTATAAAAATTACCGTGTGTCAAAAATATAAATCAATATAAAAATGTACTTAGTTGCGTGGACTTAACGGTTCACACCCACATTTTTTTTTTTTAATACGAAGCAAGTTGTTAATAAAAAAAAATTTATAAAATACGCACAATTTGACACGCACAATATCCGCAAAAGAAGAAACAAATTTTTAGTGGAAAAGGCATTTCGCCAAAAAACCACTTTTAATTAATGTAATTAATATTTATAAATTTACATATAAACTATTAATATACACATTTATCTGTTGTGCAGGAAGTTAAACTTTTTTGACGCTGGTAAATGCTTCGAACTCTCCGATTTAACGGGATTCATTACTTCTTGAATGAAATTCCTACGAATTTTTCTACACCCAAAAAATATCGAAAAAATGCCCAAAAAGGAAAAAAATGCGATTTTTTCGTTCGTTCAAAGTTCTGAAGCGAATACAGTAGAAGCCAACAAAGCATTGGCACTTCTTTATGAAGTTGTAAGTATACATATATTGGATTTATTCGATTTTCAATTCAATTTTCTTATTTATGTTACATTTATAATTTTAAATAATATTTAAAGCAAAAAAAAAAATAATCAATTTGAAATACTTCAATAAATAAATACAAAATTCATTCTTAAATTACAAACTTCAAATTTTTTATCCTCTGCTGTATTGCCATAATCGCACATCACTTTTCCCGATATATTCAAAAATTCAAATTCCTAGCCATAGTCAATTGAGGAGAAACGAGAAAGGGAGAAAATCATTTGTTTCTTCGTTTTCAATTCTATTTTTGCTTCGTCACTAAGCAAAGTTACGCGTGCGTATTTTATGAATGAATTTCGTATTATCTCCTATTCTCTAATTCGCCAAGGCAGAATTTTGTCTGGCCTTGAAGTAGCCCATATCCATCACACGAAATTTTTAATGCGAATTAAGTGAAAGAGACTTTTGTTACCTCTTTACTATTTATACTCTTTGGTACTCCTTCGGTTTTGCCTCAAAAAAGGCCTCAGTTTCGGCGATCACCTCTTCATTGCAGCCAAATTTTTTCCCTGCGAGCATCCTTTTGAGGTCTGAGAACAAGAAAAAGTCGCTGGGGGCCAGATCTGGAGAATACGGTGGGTGGGGAAGCAATTCGAAGCCTAATTCATGAATTTTTGCCATCGTTCTCAATTACTTGTGGCACGGTGCGTTGTCTTGGTGGAACAACACTTTTTTCTTCTTCATATGGGGCCGTTTTGCCGCGATTTCGACCTTCAAACGCTCCAATAACGACATATAATAGTCACTGTTGATGGTTTTTCCCTTCTCAAGATAATCGATAAAAATTATTCCATGCCCATCCCAAAAAACAGAGGCCTTTACTTTGCCAGCGGACTTTTGAGTCTTTCCACGCTTTGGAGACGGTTCACCGATCGCTGTTCACTCAGCCGACTGTCGATTGGACTCAGGAGTGTAGTGATAGAGCCATGTTTCATCCATTGTCACATATCGACGCAAAAACTCGGGTGTATTGCGAGTTAACAGCTGCAAACACCGCTCAGAATCATCAACACGTTGTTGTTTTTGGTCAAATGTGAGCTCGCGCGGCACCCATTTTGCACAGAGCTTTTTCATATCCAAATATTGATGAATGATATGACCAACACGTTCCTTTGATATCTTTAAGGCCTCTGCTATCTCGATCAACTTCATTTAACGGTCATTCAAAATCATTTTGTGAATTTGTTTGATGTTTTCGTCGGTAACAACCTCTTTCGGGCGTCCACTGCGTTCACCGTCCTCCGTGCTCATTTCACCAGGCTTGAATTTTGCATACCAATCAATTATTGTTGATTTTCCTGGGGCAGAGTCCGGAAACTCATTATCAAGCCAAGTTTTTGCTTCCACTGTATTTTTTCCCCTTCAGAAAACAGTGTTTTATCAAAACACGAAATTCTTTTTTTTCCATTTTTTTCACAATAACAAAAGTTGCTTCACAAAAGACGCTCTATCTCACAAACTAATTGACTTACAGACGTCAAATTTTGACACGAATCATTTGAAGGTTGCAACTATATAAAAATAATATGCATTTAATACTAGCGACGCCATCTATGTGTCAGACCGGGGACTTATCAGCCAACCTGTTAAATAAAGTAAAACCAGGGCATAAAGAAAAATTAGTTCTAACAACCACACCTGCCAAGCCTTTTGCTATAGTCGTTAGGGACACGATTGGTCCTCTTCCAGAGTCAAATTTTGGTAACAAATACGCTCTAACCCTCATATGCGATTTTTCGAAATACCTAGTCACAATTTCAATCCCTAACAAAAGTGCTACTACTATTGCAAGGGCTATTTTTGAAAATTTTATTTTAATCTACGGGGCAATGAACATTATAAAATCGGATTTAGGAACCGAATTCAAAAACGAAATACTAACCGAACTTTGCAAACTGTTACAAATTAAAATCAAATTTTCAACCGCATATCATCACGAAACAATAGGCACAGTGGAGCGAAATCATAGAGCTTTTAACGAATTTCTGAGGGCATATATTAACGAAAATATGTCCGACTGGGACACATATTTAAAATACTTTACGTTTTTGCATAATACAACTTCGAATACGGTGTTTGACAATAAATTTGCTCCTTATGAATTAGTCTTTGGCAAAACTGTTACATTACCACTCGACACACAACCAAATGGAATTGACCCTATCTACAACGTGGATCAGTATTGTAAAGAAGTCAAATTCCGTTTACAAACAACCCATATTTTGGCAAAGAATTTAATTGAGAAACATAAATGGCGAAACAAAATATTATACGACAAAAACGCCAAACCAATAGCTGTTGAGTTACACGACAAAATATTAATACAAAATCAACCTTATGAAAAACATAAGCGTATATATGAAGGTCCATATAAAGTGACAGCTATTGATGGTTGTAACGTAACAGTTTTTGACGAAGTCACAAAAAAGGAAAGAACAGTTCATAAACACAGAATAAGAAAGGAATAGAATTAAGCAACCCCACCTCAAAATGATTATTTTCAATAAGTTAAGGTAGAATCACATTAATTAAGATTACTAATTTGAATTTTGTTATCCTAGATAATAAGAAATAAAATATACAGATGATTTTGAAACTTGAAAAAAGAAACCATTTTATATTGAATATTTAAAAGTAAATCTTAAATTAATAAAATTACGTAGAAAATGTAAGAACTAAACAAGGTGAGTCGACCCCTTGTTCAGTTCTAACATTTTTATTATGAAAAGGGAGGTGTAATGCACCACTGTGTTTATACTCTCTCATACTTACCTACGCACTATATTCATATACAACACACTCATGTTTCAAACTTGTTCTAATTCTCTTTAAGTTATAAAATATTAGTAGTGACATTATTGTAGGCACTCTCTCTCATACTTACCTATGTATCACATTCATATACGCATATTGCAACGTTGTTCGCACTCTCGTTGAGTACTAAACATAAGAGTAGATATTAAGCTGTATAAAGAAAATGATGTGAATAAAGATCAGAGTTATCATTGAAGTCAACACGAACGGTTCTTATTTTTATCCTCATGGTAAATGATCGTAATGACTTTTAATTTCAAATTGTATATAAAGTTATTATAGTTATAAAATAATTGTAAAAACCTAGATTAGAATCAGTCTTACATCAGTCTAAGATCATTCATACATCATTCATAGATCATTCAGAAATTGTTCAGATCAGAGAATCAACAATTATTTTAAACTAAAAATAAATAAAGTAAATAAAATAAATCAACCGAAGGGCCTTTAATTACAAAACCACGAAACTGTCGCGGTGACTTTGATCAAGTCTAGACTAAAAGGTACAGTTCGAAACTTAATCTCAACTGAGAACTCAATAATTGAAATAATAAATAAATTAAAAACGTCTGTCAATTGCGAGTCAGTTGAAGAACTGACAGCAAAAATTATGATCATAAAACAGCAGGGCAAAACGGCAAACACTTATTCCAAGGAAATTGAAGTTCTTACAAAGGCACTGGAGAACGTTTACATTAATGACGGTATCCAGGTAGAATTAGCAAACAAGTACTCAACCCAAATAGCAGTGAAAGCTATAACCAAAAACTGTAATAACGAAAGAGTGAAAATGGTAATGGAGGCTGGATCATTCAAAACCATGGATAAGGCAGTATCCAAATTTGTCAATTGTTTCACAGAAACAACAGGGCAACAAAGTTCCATACTTCACTACAAAAGAACACCCAGCAATAATAAATATAGAAATTGCAGAGGCGGCGGCTATCGTGGTCACTATCGTGGTCATGGTGGCCGTGGCAACTCTAATACCAACCGAAACGGCCACAATTATTCGAGAAACAATTATCGCAATAACCGCGTGAACAACCGTGGCACTTTCAACAATAAACAGGTCACGTACGACTAACAACTCACAACCTGGTTCGGAAAACCAGTCGACGCCCCTTAATACTCAAATATAAAACAAACAAAAGTATACCACTTAAATTTAAATTTTAGCGTTTTTATTAAAGTAAATTTACCAAATTGCAGACAATTATTAACATTTTTAGTGGACACTGGAGCTGAAATTTCTTTACTAAAACACAACACATACATTCAACGTTTTCAATTAAATACAGACGATATTTCTGAAATAAGCGGAATAGGCCAAGGCGTATTAAAATCCGAAGGCTCAATTTTTCTAGAATTCCAAATTGAAAACATACTTTTCCCACACAAATATCAAATTGTTAGTGATGATTTTCCAGTACCATATGACGGTATATTGGGCCTAGACATTTTGAAATCATTCAATTGTGTGCTAGAATTTTTCAACGGAAAAGATCATCTTACAATACGTCCCGTTAATTACAAACAATTTTATGTACCAATTTTCACAGGTTATAAAGAAAATTCCATAAACGTCCCGGCTAGATCAGAAGTAATAAGAAAAATTTCAATAACCACAATCGAATCCGAAATATTTATACCAAATCAAGATATAGTGTCAGGAGTAATAATAAATAACACCGTTACAAGCTCGCATAGTCCGTTAGTAAGAATTTTAAATATAACAAGCGAAGACAATAATAACAAAACAATAAACAACCCGCAAGTTAAATTCGACAAATTATAAGACTATGAATTACATCAAAAATCTCCCCAAAAAAACCAAACTAGAGAATCTAAAGTACTAGAATTACTTTCCAAAAACTTTTCAATAGAACATAATGATTCATTAACAGAACTTTGCTCAAGCTACTGTGATATATTTGGACTAGAATCAGAACCCATAACTGCAAATAATTTTTACAAACAAAAATTAGAACTTACAGATTTCACTCCAGTGTACATCAAAAGCTACCGAATACCACACTACCATAAAGAAGAAGTCGAGAAGCATGTACAAAAGATAGTAAAGGATAACATTGTAGAACCGGCAGTATCACCCTACAATAGCCCCCTACTGTTAGTGCCGAAAAAAATATATCCCGAATTCAAATGAAAAACGATGGCGTCTCGTGATCGACTATCGCCAAATACACAAAAAACTGGTTGCAGACAAATTTCCCTCACCCAGGATAGATGATATCCTTGACCAGCTAGGTAGAGCTAAGTATTTCTCGTGCCTTAACCTTATTTCAGGATTCCATCAAATAACACTCAAAGAAAGTTCAAGAGATGTAACTTAATTTTCCACAAATAGTGGTTCATATCGCTTTAAACGACTCCCATATGGACTGAAGATAGCTCCCAGTTCTTTCCAAAGAATGATGACATCCGCATTTGCTGGCTTAGCACCAGCCCAAGTTTTTCTTTATATGGACGACCTAGTTGTTCTGGGTTGCTCCAAAAAGCATATGATTAAAAATTTAAACGATGTACTTTCTGTGCAGAAAGCACAACCTCACACAGAGAAAACGATACCACATAAAATGGAAGAAAAACAATAAGATTTATCTATTTATCTATATATTCTTTTATCCAAGAAGATTGTCTTATTGAAACCATAGAGAAAAACTCATCGTTTATTTTAACGAAAAATTGAACGAAAAGTTAAGAAGATAACTTATAATTATACCCAGCGTAAGCGGGGTATATTAGTTTTGTGCAAATCTTGTAACAGGGAGAATTAAGCTCCGGAGATATAGAAAAATATATATAGAAATGATCAGGATCAAAAACTGAATCGATTTAGACATGTCCGTCTGTCCGTCTGAATGTCTGTCCGTCTGTCCGTCCGTCCGTGGTCGGATCTCCTCCAAAACGGCTGAACCAATGAAGTCGAAATTTCGCACACATGCATATCGGGGTCCGAGTATGATCCTAAGTAAAAATGGGAGACATCCGCCCACTGCCACGCCCACAAATCAATTTATTGTGTTTTCAATAAAATGCTTGTAACTTGCGAACCACTCAACACATTCCATTGATATTTGGTGTGCTGGTAAACTACAAAAAGGGACATTTCCTGGCAAAAAATGGACGCCGCCCTCCTCGAGCTACGTCCACAAATAAGCCCAAAAATAAGGGCTCAACGTAACTTGTGAAGTAAAAGGCGTAGAAGCTTCAAATTCGCAGCATAGGCTGACCAAGGCAAATGAAAGGTGTAGGAACAAAAATTTATGTAGCCCGCCCACTGCCACGCCCACAAATAGAGAATTTTTATAACTTCCGAAGTAAAAGGCGTAGAAGCTTCAAATTCGCAACATAGGTTCACCAAGGCGAGTGAAAGGTGTATGGAAAAAATTTAAATGGCCCGCCCCCTGCCACGCCCACAAATGAAGATTTTTCGTAACTTCGGAAGTAAAGGGCGCAGAAGCTTCAAATTCGCAACATAGGTTCACCAAGGCGAATGAAAGGTGTAGGGAAATAATTTATGTTGCCCTCCCACTGCCACGCCTACATATTGAGAAGCAAAACATAGTGCGCTCATAATGTCGGGACGCTGGGTATTTCAAAGTCGGGCTTGACCGACTTTAGCTTTCTTACTTGTTTTGATATGAATTCTTGTAAAAAACCAGGTCGGCGGGTTCGATCCCTGCTCCAGCGAGCGTCGTTTTTTTTTTTTTTTTTTTTTTTTTTTTTTTTGGAAAAGTAGATAATTTAACATTTACATTATTTGAAAAACTGAGAAATAAATGATTTTACCCATCTTTTTATGCTTAACAAACAAAAAAAAATTTCCATAGGAATTTCCTGACAGAGCTTGTGCGTGACGTTTTGGAAGGCCCGACGAAAGCAACTTTGTTTTATTGGTTCGCGTCCAACTTACTTTCTGCTCCCCGTATTTTTTCCTTAAAAATTACTTAACAGGTTGGCTGATAAGTCCCCGGTCTAACAAAGAAAAACACATCTTTTTGTCAAAATTCGTTTTTATTATTCAACATAGTTCCCTTCAAGAGCGATACAACGATTATAACGACCTTCCAATTTTTTGATACCATTTTGGTAGTACTCCTTCGGTTTTGCCTCAAAATAGGCCTCAGTTTCGGCGATCACCTCTTCATTGCAGCCAAATTTTTTCCCTGCGAGCATCCTTTTGAGGTCTGGGAACAAGAAAAAGTCGCTGGGGGCCAGATCTGGAGAATACGGTGGGTGGGGAAGCAATTCGAAGCCTAATTCATGAATTTTTGCCATCGTTCTCAATGACTTGTGGTACGGTGCGTTGTCTTGGTGGAACAACACTTTTTTCTTCTTCATATGGGGCCGTTTTGCCGCGATTTCGACCTTCAAACGCTCCAATAACGACATATAATAGTCACTATTGATGGTTTTTCCCTTCTCAAGATAATCGATAAAAATTATTCCATGTTCATCCCAAAAAACAGAGGCCATTACTTTTCCAGCGGACTTTTGAGTCTTTCCACGCTTCAGAGACGGTTCACCAATCGCTGTCCACTCAGCCGACTGTCGATTGGACTGTCACATATCGACGCAAAAACTCGGGTGTATTGCGAGTTAACAGCTGCAAACACCGCTCAGAATCATCAACACGTTGTTGGTTTTGGTCAAATGTGAGCTCGCGCGGCACCCATTTTGCACAGAGCTTTTTCATATCCAAATATTGATGAATGATATGACCAACACGTTCCTTTGATATCTTTAAGGCCTCTGCTATCTCGATCAACTTCATTTAACGGTCATTCAAAATCATTTTGTGAATTTGTTTGATGTTTTCGTCGGTAACAACCTCTGTTGTGAGTTACAACATTCGTGTACTCACTGTACGACCTAGCGTGAATCGAGCAGCCAATCGTTTTTGCAAGACCAGCGAATAACAGACAGAAGCAAACAAAAGAAATGCAACGATCGAAGACAATGACACAATATCGGCACCAAAGCAGAACTAGAACTGGAACGCAGAAGTAGGTCAGCGGTAATGAGAACAACGACTACGTCAGCACCAGCTATTATACGAAGTTATGGAGAAAAGCGAAGTTAGGCAATAGGCGATTGCACAACAGCAGTTCGTCATTTGCGGAAGTGTTGCAGTGCAGACTAAGCACTTTCTACTTATAAAAGAGAAGAATCAACATCGAAAAAGGGACTCTTGATTCAGTATTCAAAGTCTCAACTCCGGTGCACGTACTCACCCAAGGGCCACGACAACGGAGCGTAGACTTAAGTGTTAGACAGGGAATTAGGGAAGTCCTTCGAGTCAATTAGGAGCTAGAGTAGGATCCAAACATTGTAAATTAAAGTAATAAGTAAATTAATAAAAGGACTTAAATGAATTATCTGTGTCCGGAGTATTATTTGAAAAGGATAATTAGGTCTATGTAGTAGTCTGGAGGAGCCAGACTGATACATTCCCCTAATAATCACAACATTTTTGGCGCAGCCGGTATTCGACCGACTTTCGGTTGGATTCGAATCAAGGATAAGAATTTTTAAGGAACTATCCTAATGCGTTTGTGCGGTGTGGCATATGAAAATAAGAGTTGAGTGAAGCGGAACCTTTTTTGGTTTTAAAACCTGACAAAATCAGACCCGGGTGAACGAAGCTCTAAAATTCATGTGTCTAGCGGCGCAGGCGTATGCGGTAGTTAAATCGAAGTAGGTATCCAGGAGTAACGTTTGATCTTGCTCTGCCGGTACTCCTTTCAGAAAAATTTTTATCCTGTGAAAAAAAAATTTTGTATTTAATTTTTTTTTGAAAAACGGAACAGTGAGATTCATGAGTCCAAAAGCATAAAAAAAAAATAATAAAAATAAAAAATAAAATCAACGGTAGCAGACTCATCGCTGACGAGGGAATACATTGAAAAAAAAAATGTTAGCAAACAGAAGAATGAAAATGGTGAGTACAGATTTTTAACTAACATATTTAACTAACATATTTAAAATTTTTTTTTTTTCGAAAATTTCCTATGGAACAGGAATTAGAAAAACTTAGACAGACTTTACATCAGTCAGAAATAGATGCGAAATCAATTGTAGCAGATACGTGGGATTTAGTAAAGGAGGTGAATTTGAATAAGGAAATCTCGCAACTAATTAAAGATCAAGCCGTGTTAGGCCAATTTACAAAACTAGAAGAAGCGAGTTTCCTCATTAACAAAGTAAAGGATACAGTAGGTCCTTTAAGTCAGGTATCAAAAGATAAAGTTAAAAAATTAGAAGAAACTATAACACTCCTTGACAGAAACTGTAAGAAGTTTAGAAAGCAAATTGAAGAAAAGGATAATTTAATTAAAGTATCGGAGGAGCAGAACGACAATCTCAGGGAAATATTAAAACGGGCTGTAGGAAAAGAAACAGCAGAGGTGATCGAGCAGGATAGAGCAAGTCTGAAAGCAAGTGAAGAAGAAGTAAGTTATTTGAAACAAGAAGTTAAAAAATTGAAAAACAAATTAAGGACAGTCTGTGCCACTTCTCCCACTCCAAATCCGACACGAAAAATAAGAACGACAAGTACAAATACAGTAAATATTGAATCTTCACCTGTTGCGTTCACAAGCACAGCCGCACACCAAAATAACATTACACCGGTGACGGTGTCAAAGACAAATCCTTCAATAAAAATTATTGAACCTTACAGTGACACACCTTATTTTCAACCTGAACCCTTTGTTGCGAGCAGTTTGCCTTCAGTAAGAATGACAATGAATAATCCTGTACAAGAAGATGAGCTAATGAAAAAGGTAACTCGCCTTGTGCCTTACTTCTCAGGATCAAATAATCCAGAATTAAGCCTGGAAGTGGACAAATTTGTAACAGGAATAGAATTATTAAAAAGCGTAGTAAATGGTAGCGATATAAGGGACACTATTAAATGCATAAAAAATAGACTATCTGGCGTAGCTTATGTAAAAATTAATCAGCGGACAATTAATAGCCTGGATGAGCTTTGTGACATAATAAAAAGGGAGTTCTTAAAGCGTAGGAGTCTCGAAACGATTAGATCAGAAATAGCAGGAGCAGCGCAACAGGATACCGAGAGAGCGTCAGCATTTGGGGGAAAATTGGAGTTTTTATTAAATGAGGCACAAGAAATTATCAGTAAGTCGTGGAATTCTTCCGAAGCGGTATCCGCATTAAGCGAGTATAGAAAACTGGCCACAAACAAGTTTATTTTTGGCGTTAGGGATCCCTATATGCAAATTAGACTCGAAACAAATAAGGATAAGCCGATTTCTGATTTAATCAAATTGGCCGAAGAGTCCGAAGATCTTCACATTGAATATAATATAAAATCTAGTTCCAACCATTTTGTGAGTCAATGCCTCCCCGCATCCCCTAAGCCAATCATTTGTTCTTTTTGCAAGACAGTAGGGCATACTTGGGACATATGCCAGCAGAGAAGGAATACCCCTTACTGCGAGTTTTGTGCTGAATATGGGCACCAATATAGCAGAAAATGCAATTTAAGCGATAGCAAGAACACACGCTCGGATGCACAAACTTGCACTTATTGTGGAAGAAGAGGCCATGTAGATAGTAATTGTTTCGACAGACTTAGGAATCTATTTTGCAATATATGTCAAACAAATGGCCACGAAAGTAACAAATTTTGTAAAAGAAGGCAAGATAATTTTAATATGCAAGAAATTCAGCTCCTGAATAGAGCACCGTTTAGAAGAGACGAAATTCAAAACACGACAGAAAATTTTAATCATAACCACTCGTACAATCATCAATTTTCACCACATAGTGGGTCGAATAGTTTCATAAAGGATTTCCCTGAAAATAGCCGCACTGATATACAGTGCTACAAATGCTCGCAATTTGGGCATACAGCAAGATTTTGTAAGCAACAGCAAGGAGATAGTAGTCAGGGAAACTCCCAGCGGCCCGGTCAAGGCCAGTAGACCGGAATGCCACAGTAAAGTTCAAAGTTCAAAGGCCATACCTAGTTCATAATAAGGAAAATTTAAGAAAGAATAACGAAAAAGAAGGAAAATATAAAGAGAAACCAACAGATTTAAAGGAATTAGATATCAATGAAATGTTCCTCGATGAGTTTAATGAACAAGATATTTGCAGAAAGACAAGCAATATAGTAAGAAAAAATGAAAATTTGTTTAATAATAATAGTCTCGGGAAAAAGAAGGTTCGTTTTAATGACAAAATCGTTGTGCATTTTATGGAAAGTGAAGATTCAGTATTAGAAAACGAATCTCAAGAAGATATTTCAGAAGATAAGTTAGTGTTGCAATACCAGCAATCAGAAAAGAGGCAAAAGGAGAATTTTTTAGGCAAAGATATGCCTAGAGAGCAGTCAATAATAAATAATATCAGTAAAGATATATCTTTCTACAACAATGATAAACAAGTTGTATCCCTACCAATTCTGGTTTGCAATTTTAGCGATAGGATTTGTAGTGCAGAGACAGTCACGGTCCAAGCTAATGAAGCAAGAGTAGTAGCAACTTGTGCCAAAAAATTGTTACGAGATAAAGGAGAACATAAAGAGGGAATTATGCCAGATTTGATAAGCAAATCGCCTAAGAATATTGGCGGAAAAGGAGTTGTACCTATTTTTAACAGCAGTGAGGTTGAAGTAAATAGAGAGTCAGGTAGTAAAGAAGATTATAAACTCGACGAGGAAGTCGATAGAAATCGTTATGGTAGTTTAATGAAAATGAAAGATGATGTGTCAGTTAAAGAAGAAAATTCAAAGGAAATTTTCAAAGACAACCCACTGAGTAGGCTACACAATTCCGCAATAAAGGTACCAGCTTTTACCTCGCAGGAAAATAAAGAAAGAGTAAAATATCATGAGACGATAAATTTAACTAAAAAATTAGATTTCAGTGACATGTCAGTTATTTTAAATAACCCAATTATAATTATAGAAGTATTAAAAAAATTCTTTGATACAAGGAAAGCAGTCTATACGAGTTTTTTAAAAACATTTGCTCTCATACAATATATTTTTAAATGGGATGGCGTGAACCGCAACATAAAATCAAATTGGAGCGAAATTTCAACTTCAAAAACGAATCCGTTAAACAAAACATTTGCGTACAATTTTAAAGTGCCGTAAAGAGTTATTTAATGTAAAAAATCAATCGAAAAACAAAGATTTTTATCACGTTAAGTGAGGTCCTACTGTTTTTAAATTTAATTATGACTAGGAATTTCTTTTTAACATCGCTTAGGGCGATGTATAAATAAGAATGCCCTATCGAAACTTATAAAAGCCAGATATCTCGAAAACTATTTTGAAGTCTTACAGTCACGAAAATTTTGAACAAGCCCCGGTATACGTTTCAATTGAACTAAAATCTTCAAAATCAAAAGCATTATCAAAAAAACTGAGAATGCAGTAGGGACTCGAGAACCGTAATTTGTGTTTCTTTTTATATTTTTTTTTTAGACAAGCTTAGGCACAAGATGTACTTGGCGAAAATAAAACTGGCCCGACCAGAAGAACGAGAGGGAAGAATAACAACAAAAACAGGAAAAAATTGGTAAGTATTAAAAAGTATATATGTACAGAGATTTACTAAATATCTGTATATATTCAAGAAAAAGTACATAGAAGACAATACCTTGAAAAAATAGGTATTTTTGGCATATTCAAAACACTGTAAACCATTTTAGAAGAAAAAAAAAAAAAAAAAAATTTTTTTTTTAATAAATAAAACGAAAGAAATGGAGAAAATAATAGCTAAAAAGATACCCTATACTAAAATTGAAATAATTAATGGCTCAGAACTAAATTTGTATAAAAATAAAGAGTAACAAAAAAAAAAAAAAAAAAAAAAAAAAAAATATAAAAAAAAGTACCTACAAAGAGATTGAAAAGTCAAAAGCATAAATTAAAAAAAAAAATTAAAAAATGAAAAATGAAAACATACATTGAAAACAACACAAAAAAAAAAACATTACATTATTAACATTAAACACATTAAATAAAATTGTTTTTTGAATTGAAAATAACAAACGTGAAAATAAAACCGAAATTCGAAAATTGAACAAATTGATGAGAAGAAGAGAAAAAAAAAAAAAAAAAAAAAAAAATGGAAATTGAAAACATACTTTAAACAAACAAAAAATAATAATTAAAAAATCCACGCTAAACTTTGAGAAATTGTAATATTTGTTATTCTAAAAAATAATAGTTTAATAATTGTAATATTTGCGTATGGTTATATAAAATGTGAGAAAAACAAATATATTACGAGATATATTAGAACAAAAAAAAATTAATTAATAATAAATATTCAAAACAATAGTATTCATTCGAAAAATTTTTATAATTAATCGTAATAATTAATTTCGGGTTTGAGCAAAGAATGTTATTCGAAAATTTTGTAATAATTTATTTTGGTTTTAAGAAAAGAATGGTGATCTACAATTTTGTATAAAGAAACTATGTTTGATTTTAAGACAGTTCATTAGCAAGCAAAGAATGGTAGTTTACAAATAAGAATGACTAATATTTTTAAGTAAACATCGGCAGCCGCTCTGGTACATCAACATGGCTCATCAACATAACAACCAAAGCACATCATGAGGCAACCGTCTAAATTGCCCAGCAATAACTTCCGGCACCAAAGAACAAAGTAAATCAGTATAAAACGCAGCCGTCCCAATGTCTCGTAGTACAACAGCAAGGACTTTGACAGAACCGTTTCACAGTCACGATGCTCGCGACTCCGTTAAGAGGGGAGAGTTGGCAGTCAATATAGACTCACGAGTTACTGGTCGACGAAAAACTACAATCTACGAGCATACATCAGACATTAACACGTTGCCATTGTCAAGGTCGAATCATAATTGCGTCATCAGCGGGTTTTTTGGAAAAGTATCAACGAAAAATCAACAGAACCTACTCGACATTAAGTCAATAGCGTATGCATTCGAGAGGAGTACACAAACACACAAAGAAAAAGGGGAACAAAACAACACCAAGGCATAATCAAGATATATCGTCTTAAGGGCTCGAAAACAACACCTTACTACCCTGAGGACTAATTGCCGTCACGATAAACGCGACTTCTTCAAAAGGAGGAGGGATGTTGTGAGTTACAACATTCGTGTACTCACTGTACGACCTAGCGTGAATCGAGCAGCCAATCGTTTTTGCAAGACCAGCGAATAACAGACAGAAGCAAACAAAAGAAATGCAACGATCGAAGACAATGACACAATATCGGCACCAAAGCAGAACTAGAACTGGAACGCAGAAGTAGGTCAGCGGTAATGAGAACAACGACTACGTCAGCACCAGCTATTATACGAAGTTATGGAGAAAAGCGAAGTTAGGCAATAGGCGATTGCACAACAGCAGTTCGTCATTTGCGGAAGTGTTGCAGTGCAGCCTAAGCACTTTCTACTTATAAAAGAGAAGAATCAACATCGAAAAAGGGACTCTTGATTCAGTATTCAAAGTCTCAACTCCGGTGCACGTACTCACCCAAGGGCCACGACAACGGAGCGTAGACTTAAGTGTTAGACAGGGAATTAGGGAAGTCCTTCGAGTCAATTAGGAGCTAGAGTAGGATCCAAACATTGTAAATTAAAGTAATAAGTAAATTAATAAAAGGACTTAAATGAATTATCTGTGTCCGGAGTATTATTTGAAAAGGATAATTAGGTCTATGTAGTAGTCTGGAGGAGCCAGACTGATACATTCCCCTAATAATCACAACACCTCTTTCGGACGTCCACTGCGTTCACCGTCCTCCGTGCTCATTTCACCACGCTTGAATTTTGCATACCAATCAATTATTGTTGATTTTCCTGGGGCAGAGTCCGGAAACTCATTAGCAAGCCAAGTTTTTGCTTCCACTGTATTTTTTCCCTTCAGAAAACAGTATTTTATCAAAACACGAAATTCCTTTTTTTCCATTTTTTTCACAATAACAAAAAATGCTTTACAAAAGACGCTCTATCTCACAAACTAATTGACTTACAGACGTCAAATTTTGACACGAATCATTTGAAGGTTGCCACTATATAAAAATAATATGCATTTAATACTAGCGACGCCATCTATGTGTCAGACCGGGGACTTATCAGCCAACCTGTTACTTGTTTTATTTTATTCTCCATTTTTTCACAAATTCTTTGGCCGGCGGCGGGGTTTGAACTCGGACCTTCCAGATTACAAGTCTAGCACACTTCAACTACGCCATCGCGAGATATGATTTGAGCTTGCTAGATTGATTATATGAATGTAAGTGCAAAAAAAACTGGTTTGTCTTTTTAAACTATGGAATGAATACAGAATTCATATACCTTTTTAAATCAATAAGTCTTGCTTTTAATATTAAAAAGGCTTCTTCTTAAAACGATTTTTTTCCAATAAGGAATCTTATAAAAACGTCATTTTTATAAGAATATCAGATAGTTTGATTGATATGGTCACCTTATTATTTCACTATATCAAGAAGTTTTCCACATTCTTCAACAGAAATTATAAGATATTCACATCAAATATATGAGGATATCTATTAAAATGATTCAATAAGGTTATCTCTATGCATTCAAAGAGTTTTCTCTATGGAAAAAGCACATCGTTCATATAGTTTAAGAAGGTTTCTCCATAAAATCGCTCAATAAGGGGATCTTATCGATTTTATGGGGTCATATTTTTCTGTGTGCAAACTTAATCCTAACAAATGCACTTTCTTTATGCGAGAAGTAACCTTTTTTGGTCACAAATGCACGGACCACAGCATTCTTCCAGACGATAGCAAATATCAAATCATTCAAGACTATCCAATTCCTAAAAATGCCGATGAAGCAAAAAGATTTGTAGCCTTCTGTAACTACTTCAGAAAAATTTTGCAGAACATTCCCGCCACATAACAAAGCTGACCCGAAAAAATGTTCCATTTGAATGGAACACAGAATGCACAAAAGCATTTAATTATCTCAAAAATAAGCTTTTGTCACCTACTATTTTGCAATATCTAGACTTTTCCAAACAATTTTGTGTAACAACGGACGCAAGCAAACACGCTTGTGAAGCAATGCTCAGCCAAGAGCATAATAGCTTACAAATGGCAATCGCATACGCTTCAAAAGCTTTCACAAAAGGCGAAAGTAATAAATCCACAATCGAATAAGAATTAGCAACGATACACTGGGCAATTGGGCATTTTCGTCCTTATTTATACGGCACAAAGTTCCTGGTGCGATCAGATCAGAGACCCCTTTCCTATCTTTTCTCAAAGAAAAATCCATCCTCTAAGCTAACACGGATGTGACTAGACCTAGAAGAATACGACTTCGTCGTAGAGTACCTAAGGGGAAAAGACAATCACGTGGCAGACGCGCTGTCACGAATGTCAATCAAGGATTTAAAGTCATTAAACGAAAAAAGTTTAAAATTACTCAAAGTGACAACCCGATCCAATAAAAATAAATTGACCACAAATGAAGAAAAAACGACAAAAAATCCCATCTCAAAAGAGCCCAATGTATTTGAAGCATTAAACTTCAATGATATTAAAAAATGTGTTTGACTTAGAATCAGGGATGAAAAAGTAGGTACAATTGTACCTTTTTCGGCCCTTTTTGACTTCAAAGGTATATTAAGTACAATTGATTCGTTTTAGGTACATTGTGTTTTTCAAAAAATTTTCCGGTCACTTAACCAAAAGAATGAATTTGTAACAAGTCGTCGCCCGGGGATTCATGTGCTCTACGTGCAAAAAACACATTTCGAGTAAATCAAAGTTGAAGTTTGAAACTATTTTTTTCAAAAACTGTACGATAAGGTTTTTTGTGTGTTTCACTATTAATTTTTGAAAGACTACTTATTCGAAGAGTATATTTTCGAATCTTCGATCTAACGCATAAAAGGGTATTTTATGGCTTTAAAAAAAAACCACTTTGCTCTACACGCCATTTCAAACATATTTCGCTGACAATGTAATACATAGAGCAAAGTGACATTACCCAGCCGGACTTTTTCGCATAAAGGAAAAAATCATTAATGTTTTCACCGATGATGTCAAGGGGAAAGTTAGAGTACTTCTAAATTCTAATGACATTGTCATCAAGAAAAGGTGTTATTCATCGCAATTCTAATGACATTGTCATCGAAAAAAGATGTTATTCATCGCAATTCCCATGACATAGTCCGTGTTTCATTTTCATTTCGTATCACTCCCGAACGATGACATTTTCTTGCGAAACAGGAGGTATCCACTCCAATTTCAATGACCAACTGGTGACATGTCCTCTCATGACGGCCAATGCCGTTTGTGTGTAAATTTCATTAGAAAGTTGGTGTAGAAACAGGAGGAGTCGCGGCTCTTATGTCATGCTGAAATCATTGATGGTTTCACCGGGACTTTTCCTGCTGGGGAATGCACAAAATACAAACATAAATAAATATATGGATACCCAATAAACACAAAACCGAGGACGATATCGTAACGATATCGAGACGAATTCGAGAAAACCTAATTTCTCGATATCGCGATTTAGGCTCGCGACGATATCGAGACGAGTTCGAGAAGATAGAATTTCTCAATATCGTAATTTTGGTGTCGCGAAGATATCGAGACGACTTCGCGAAAATCCAATTTCTCGATATCGTTATTTTGGCCTCGCGAAGATATCGAGACGAATTCGAGAAAAATCAAAATCTCGATATTGTGATTGTGGACTCGCGAAGATATCGAGACGAATTCGAGAAAAATGAAATTCTCGATATTGCGATTTTGGACTCGCGAAGATATCGAGTCGAGTTCGCGAAAATCAAATTTCTCGATATCGTTATTTTGGCCTCGCGAATATATCGAGAAGAGTTCGCGAAAATCAAATTTATCGATATTGCGATTTTGGCCTCGCGAAGATATCGAGACGAGTTCGCGAAAATCAAATTTCTCGATATCGTGATTTTGGCCTCGCGAAGATATCGAGACGAGTTCGCGAAAATCAAATTTCTCGATATCGTGATTTTGGCCTCGCGAAGATATCGAGGCGAAACATTTTTAGCCCAATAAATACAAAAACGAAGATTATACGCCACAAATTTGTTACGAATTTGAGAAAAACGAAATCCTAGAAAGTAGTTTAGTGAACTCGTTTTGAACTCGAAACACATAAGGGAAAAGAAGAAAAATTAGTAGGACCTAATAAACACAAAAACGATAACGAGTTCGGATCGAATTCGAATCGAATTCGTAGAGCGCGAATCGCATTAAACGAGCGCGAATCGCATTAAACGAATTCGAATCGAATTCGATTCGAACTCGTTAACGTTTTTGTGTTTATTTGTTTATTGGGTACGAAACTTTAATTCTCGAAGGTAGTTTTGTTAATTTGTTTCCAAATCGGAAGGCGTAATGGGTAAGCAGACTAGAAACATGACTAGAAA
>CM035806.1:71151315-71181315 GCA_020466095.1 Chlorops oryzae
CAAGTACTACCTCTTGTTCCCCTCTGAGCGTTGGGATCCTTGCTCTTACAGCTACTAGATCCTGTGAACAAAGCTCTGAAATGAGGAGATATTTAATGTTATTGTTCCTTAATAAGATTGCAGCCCTAGGTCTGCAGTGATTTTTGGCATATATTACCTTGCCATCGATTGCGCTGAGACCCTTGATTGTCCCAGAGTGAACCCATGGCTCCTGGATAAAGACTATATCCAGGACTTCGTTTGTGAACCTCCTGCATACTACGTCCGAGGCAGCCTTAGCATGATGGAGGTTCACTTGAAGGGCCTTTAGCTTGGGACGGAGCTTGGTCATTTTTGACCTTTAAAGGCGCGCTTGGCGACCTTTTTGCTCCTTCCGCTAGCCATGACGCGCTCCTCTGCGGTCCTACCTCCACTTCTTCGCCCTGGGAATGGGTTCACTGGTGGGCGAAGAGGTAATCTGGAGGGAGGAGCCAATGAGGATGGGGTCGATGTCTGCGGAACCCTGGCCCTGCCCGATTCAGTCTTAGTTACCGGAGCTTTATTTGTTCCCGAGCTCTTTGCGTCCTTTGAGCAGCATTGTTGCTCTGTGGCCGCATCCGTTACGGTACCTTCATCCTTCGGGTTGGCTTTGGATTTGGGATGAATTTTCGCCTTTCCAAAGCCGTAGTTGACCCTGCATTCTCTTTCAGACAGGGTCCGTGCTGATAACGGGTCAAGTGCCAGCGTTAGCTCAATTGCGGCGCCTCTCTGCGCCCTGTGGAGCACTCGCCAGTCGCTCACCCTGAGGCCGGTGTTCTGGCCTTGCACTAGGCTTAGGATATTCTCGTTCGAAGTTGTTGGCTTCTCCGGAAAATATCCTACGAAAATTTGCGGACGAGGCACCTCCTTCTCATCCACAAGGCGTAACTTTGCGTCCTTCCACGGCACAAGGGCTGAGACATTGTCTTTAAGCCATTTAGCCGTGTCCTCGTCTGCGCAGTTTACAGAAAGCCATCCCGGTCTAAAGGTACAGCCGTTGAAAGAGGGCTTCACAGACCCAGTTTTCAACTGCCGCACCCTGTCAAGGATGGCGTTCTGCAAAGAGCACAGCTGAGAGGACGACCAAGTGCTCTCAGGGTAATCTGGTGGGACGATTCCCAGCCTTATACCCGTCGAGTGCTCTTTCCCCGTGTCTCTGGCGGCGGTTGGTCCCTTGGCCGGTTCAGCTTTCTTCCCGATTTGCTGCTTCCTGGCTGCGGATCTTGCATCCGGTGGTCCCATTAGCCTTTTGGGGTGTTTTGCGGTGGCGTAGACATTAAGCCTTCAGAGCGGTCTCTTTACTTCGCCGCTTGCAAGATGTTGGCCATCTCTTTTTTGCCATCAGCCATTGGCAGCTCAGCTAGCCTTTTGGCATCGTCCTGGCATAGTCCCTTGGACATGTAGAACTTGAGACGTCTGCGCTTCGCCCCAGATAGTCTCTCAGGCCCAGCTCTTCTGTCCTCCGTTCTAGCATTTTTAGATGGGGAGGATAACAGTGCATCCTCCTCATCTGTGGGAATTTGCTCATCCTGCCCGGTTGGATCGAGATCCATTTGGGTAGGTTGAGCCCCCGTTGGGGGTCGCTCCTGACCGGTTGGAGTGGTCTCCATGTGGTCGGCTGCGATCTCCATTGGTGCATCGACTCCAGTGGGCAAGGACTGCCCTTCGGAATCTGCTGCAGTTGGTTGCACGAGTGGATTTTTGTTTAAAAATTTAAAGGTTTCCATACAAGGTCCCACGAGTAATGAGGAATTACAGAAGGTCACCCGGAGTAGAGCCTCTTGCCCCGGGAAGGCGAACTTTTATAAAACCAGAGGTCGCCATGTTCTGGAATACACCGTTAATGAAGCAGTAACGTTGCGACATTCATCCTGAAAGCACGGTTCGATTGACACCTATAGGATTCCGGGTTTTATCGAGTTGTCCTCTCCAGATCCGCCATATTTAGCATTGCTTCACGTCTTCCACGAGAAGGTACCCGCTGCTGGAGACAGGAGGCGCCTTCAAGGGGAAGACGTAGAATCCGCAGGGGCACCTCTAGCAGGGTGTGACTCTTCGCCACGTATGGTCGTAGGGCGTTGACAACTCCCTCTGGCTCATCAGCCATGCCTACTTATAGACATGACCAATGAGTCTTAGCCCCCGGTTGTTACCTTAAATACAATATTGGCTTCGGCGGCGGAGCATTTCACCCCGAAAATTCCTGCCATTGTCCAAAGAAATTTTAATTATACTAATAGCCATATTGAAAGGCTTTTGCGAGAAAAACGTAGATTAAGACGTGAATGGCAACAAAATAGGTCACCTGAAAGTAAAGTCAGACTCAACTTAGCTACGACGCAACTTAAAATCGCTCTCCAAAAGGAACAAGACAAGAAAAATACTTATTTCATTTCTAAACTTTCACCTAACTGTTCATCAAAAGGATCACTGTGGCGAGCTTTAAAAGTAAAAAACTCTCCCATAGACCATGAATCTCCTTTAAGAGATCAAAGTGGAAGATGGGCAAGAAGTGACGAGGAAAAAGCTTCTGTGTTTGCTCAACACTTGTGCTCAGTTTTACTTCCGAACCCTCCAGTTAATGACCTAAGACTTCCTCCCTTCGAAGAAAACAACCAAACTTTTCCTGTGACATTTAATGCCAATGATATAAAAAGCATAATTAAGGATAATTTTTGCGAGAAAAAAGCTCCCGGTCGGGACTATATAACATCAAAAATGATCAAGGAGTTGCCACACATTGCTCTTAAATTTATAGCAAAACTCTTTAATGATATTATGCGCTTCTCACACTTCCCTAAGATGTGGAAAGAATCGGTTATCACGATGGTACTGAAGCCCGGCAAAGATATGACGACAGCAAGCTCCTATCGCCCAATAAGCCTTCTCCCCTGCTTATCTAAGCTCTTTGAAAAAGCTCTTCTTATAAAAATAACGCCATACATCCACGAGAATAACTTAATCCCTGCTCATCAATTTGGCTTTGGAAAAAAACATGAAACTATTGAACAGGTAAATCGAATCACTCGTGAAATTCGTAACGCCTTCGAAAAAAAAGAATATTGTTCTGCAATATTCCTAGATATCGCTCAAGCTTTCGACAAAGTGTGGCATGGGGGTCTTATTGCTAAAATAAAGTCCCTACTCCCTCAAAATTTTCACGAAATTCTTATATCATACCTCCAAAATAGATTCTTTAGAGTAAGAGTTAATGAATTTATAACGGAAAATTTTGAAATTAAAGCTGGAGTCCCGCAAGGCAGTGTATTAGGCCCCTCTCTTTACCTTCTTCTAACAGCCGACATCCCCACTAGTGATAATATTGTAATGTCAACTTTTGCTGACGACACAGCATTATTGAGCTGCCACCGCGATCCCATGGAAGCATCAAGAATCCTACAAGAACATATGCAATTAATTGAAAATTGGCTCTCTACCTGGCGAATTAATGTAAACGAAGGTAAATGTAAACACATTACATTTACGCTAAGAAGGGGTATAAGCCCAACTATACAACTAAACGGAGTTTCCATCCGTCAAGTAGATAGTGTCGTTTATTTAGGAGTCCATCTAGACAAACGATTAACTTGGCGAAAGCACATCGAGGCAAAGAGAACAAACCTAAAGCTTAAAGCATCAAAAATTCACTGGTTGATTAACCATCGCTCTTCTCTGAACATGGAGTATAAAGTTATTTTATACAATAGTGTATTAAAGCCAGTTTGGTCTTATGGAATTCAGTTGTGGGGAAATGCCTGCGCTTCCTCTATTGAAATAATCCAAAGAGCTCAATCGAAAATTCTCAGAATCATTACAGGTGCCCCATGGTATATTCGTAATGAACATATTCACCGTGACCTACAAATTCCAATCATTAAGGATGAAATCATACGATTAAAATCATCATACAACGATAAGATAAGACATCATTCGAATCAGTTGGCAAGAAGCCTCAGTAACACAACAAGTCGAACACGTTTAAAAAGAAAGGACCTTCCGTCTGCATCTACCGTCTTAGAGGTTTAAGACCGATGCTCTTTTATATGCACTTCGTTCGTGCAAGTCAGATCCGTCGGCATCTACCGTCTTAGAGGTTTAAGACCGATGCTCTTTTATATGCACCTCGCTCGTGCAAGTCAGATACATCTGCATCTACCGTCTTAGAGGCTTAAGACCGATGCACTCTTATATGCACCTCGCTCGTGCAAGTCAGACCCGTCTGCATGAACCGTCTTAGAGGCTTAAGACCGATGCTCTCTTATATGCACCTCGCTCGTGCAAGTCAGATGATTACCTATCCAAGGATACAGGACCAATGCTCATCACTGGCAAGAACGTATCCGTTCCAGCCAAAAAAGGCGTTACTACGTCTGGCGCACCTCGCTCGTGCACGCCACACGTAAGGATTCACAAAGCTCGATACAATGTAAGCGGTGTAACAGCGCTAAACTCTCATCAGCCCAGCTTCTTAAATTGAGGCCCGTTGGAACCAGCAACTATTTATATTTTTCTCTGTATAAATAGAAAATGTGTAGTACTAGATATAAGATTCGAATATTTACTGTTAGTTTTGCAAATTAAGAACGATTCAGTAAAGTCACGCAAAGTTTAAAAAAAAAAAAAAAAAAAATAAAAATTAATTGGAATTCATTCCTAAGAATTATAATAAAAATTTGAACGGGTCGAATAAAATTAAAACAATTGAAATTGACAAATACGCTGAGCACTTGCGAGAATATACATATGTACATTAAGGTGGCCGCCAAATGTATGGAAAAAAATAAGTGCATTCGTATTCACGCTCCTTGTGATTTAAAATCTTGGTATCTATTGAAAACTTACTCGTGCAAAATTTTGTGGCGATTGGGTAATGTTTAGAGGGCGCTCATGGCCCCCGAAGTTGAGATAAATGTTGTTTTCATAACTTAAAATTGCCATAACTTGAGATGTGTTGCTGCTAGCTATAGACAATGTTCCGTGGCCCTTCGTAGTTTTTAAAACTACATATTTCGTTCTCATGTCTCAAAGCTCTATCTCAACACATAAAAAAATTTTCCTAATACGACCCGATTTTTAAAGTAAATTCGTTTTTTGTATTTTGCGGGTTAATCTGACCTCTGACAGAAATAATATCTATGACCAGCCCCCCTTATTTTTGTTTCAGCTAACTTTTTTTCTTAGGCTATGAAGCTCTATCTCAACAATTTAAGGGACTTACCATAGAAAAATGTAGAAAATTGCGATTTTTTCCCTCCATGGGTGCAATAACAATCCGAGAAAGTTAACAATGAGTGGAAACCTCTTTTTTATGAATAAAGTATCATTTCTCATCATTCAATATGCTGATCTATCCTTCATGTTCAAACTAGCTGTCATACAAAATTTCCCATGTTAAAGGTAGCTGGAATTTGATGAAGACAACATTGCTCAAAGTTGCCCTTCTTGGAGATGGTTAAATACGTAATAATAGATATATTTACATCAAAAGACATGTCATTATCATTGGCGTTTTTAAATAATTAAAAAAACAAAAATTGATGCTACTAATTAAAAAAAAAAAAGTTTTAAAAACGGGAGCATTTGTAGTAGCACAAATATGCAATAATAACCCTGAACGAGCTTGAAAAATAGAAAAAAAGTTGGTATTGTGATCATATCAAAACTTTACCAACTTTATTCTATTTTTCAAGCTCGTTTAGGGTTATTATTGCATATTTGTGCTACTACAAATGCTCCCGTTTTTAAAACTTTTTTTTTTTTAATTAGTAGCATCAATTTTTGTTTTTTTAATTATTTTAAAACGCCAATGATAATGACATGTCTTTTGATGTAAATATATCTATTATTACGTATTTAACCATCTCCAAGAAGGGCAACTTTGAGCAATGTTGTCTTCATCAAACTCCAGCTACCTTTAACATGGGAAATTTTGTATGACAGCTAGTTTGAACATGAAGGATAGATCAGCATATTGAATGATGAGAAATGATATTTTATTCATAAAAAAGAAGTTTCCACTCATTGTTAACTTTCTCGGATTGTTATTGCACCCATGGAGGGAAAAAATCGCAATTTTCTACATTTTTGTATGGTAAGTCCCTTAAATTGTTGAGATAGAGCTTCATAGCCTAAGAAAAAAAGTTAGCTGAAACAAAAATAAGGGGGGCTGGTCATAGATATTATTTCTGTCAGAGGTCAGATTAACCCGCAAAATACAAAAAACGAATTTCCTTTAAAAATCGGGTCGTATTAGGAAAATTTTTTTATGTGTTGAGATAGAGCTTTGAGACATGAGAACGAAATATGTAGTTTTAAAAACTACGAAGGGCCACGGAACATTGTCTATAGCTAGCAGCAACACATCTCAAGTTATGGCAATTTTAAGTTATGAAAACAACATTTATCTCAACTTCGGGGGCCATGAGCGCCCTCTAAACATTACCCAATCGCCACAAAATTTTGCACGAGTAAGTTTTCAATAGATACCAAGATTTTAAATCACAAGGAGAAAGAATAAAAACACTTGTGCCAAATAGGCCACCTTAATGTACATACATATATATACACAGATTGACTTCACGAAAGTGAAGCAATTTAAGACAACACACGGCACATACCTGCCGTGGCCTAGTTGGTAAAAGCGCCTGATGATGAATTCCTGGCAGAATTCGAAATCGATCGTGCTTGCCTTCCAACATTCGGCAATTCAGGAAAAATTGTTTTTTTCCGATTGCCTAAAAATTATCATTTCATAAAAATAATGAAATGTTGACCCTAAGCTCGAATAAAATTTGGAATTCATTCCTAAGAATTATAAAAAAAAAATTATTATTATGTCCTGCAGATTGTGATGCTATGAGAAGTCGTAAACGATTAACCAATTCATTTGGTTCATCCCAATATATATAGTTGATTGGATTCAAATTTAAATTCATTAAACCAAATCCTTCTTTCTTCACATCTAAGTTCGAGTTTGACCCTTTACTCTCCACATCTTTGATTAAAAATTGAATAATGTTTAGATACTTGGGTCCTTTGTTTCCATTGACTTGACCACGAGATGTATAGCCACGTCTATAGGCATTAGTTTTCAATAGAATTTTCTTATACAATTTTAAATCCGGTTCAGTATATTCGATAGGATTTTTTGTGAACATTAACTGAAAAAGTCCTGGTGTCATTGTAAATGTTTGGTCACCAATTTGAACTTGATTAGAACTTTTGAATGATATTTTTGCGTCTCCAAACATCAATTGCTTTTCCGAATTGTAATTCAATCCAAATATTCTATCTAGACTGTTTTGCTTTTCTAGTAGATCAAAATTCGGTTCATTTAACAAATTACTGACTTCTCCTTCTTCTTCTTCCATGGCTTTAATAGTGTTTGATTTATTATCATCATCATCATCGTCATCATCATTGCTATAAAATTGATCATTGCTTTCTTCATCATCATCATCATCATCATAATCTGGAACAGAATCAACACTATTAGACCTTTTTGGTGTACTAGTTTCAATCTTTGGTAGTTTATTAATGTTTTTCCTCCTTCTTTCTTTTTTCATCGGTCTTTTGAATAAACTTTTTTGTTGAAAGTCGAAATATTTGCTTTAGAGTTTTCAGCCAAATCATTTACTATTTCATTTTTAACTTTAGTTTCTGTAAGCAAATCCTTAATTGGAGCTGTGATTGGCAGAAAAGTTTTTCCAGACATTCTGCTGCGCTTAAATCATTAATTTTAATGGCTTTGAACTTATCCCTCAAAACTTTCCTCGTCTGAATAATTTTGGAACGCAATCCATCATCCATGACTTTGTTGTTGCTACTGATAACGCTCTCAATGAACTGTTTGCATTAATGGTTTTAATATTAATGAGATCATTTAAGTGTCCATGTTATCTTTTATATTATAAATTTTCCTCAAGTCAATTGTCACCTTCCGTGGCGTAGTGGTTAGGAGTATGTCGTTGTCATACATCCATAGCCTCAAAGCGAGATGTTTAACTCTCGACACAGGTAGAAACTTTAGAAAATCCTATTTGTTCTCTCTCTCTCTCTCTCTCTCTCTCTCTCTCTCTCTTTCACTGTAACTTCTACATTGCAGCTAAAAGGGAAATAAGTGATAAAATATAACTCTCTCTCTCTCTCTCTCTCTCTCTCTCTCTCTCTCTCTCTCTCTCTCTCTCTCTCTCTCTCTCTCGATAGGAGAAAAGAAAAAATAAAATTGTATACAGTTTTAAAAAATATATTTTATTAGTTTTCAATCGGGTACAGTAGTTTGCAATTGTAATAATGCATTGACCATATGTAAAACTGTATATATGTCGTTTGGAAAAACATATTTGCTACTGCATCGTGGATATACTATTGCTTTGAGGCGTAGAATAAGTCGTGATTAGGGTGATTGATTATTCGACATTTTCCTGTAACCGGTTTTCGAATAACCCGATATTTAAGGATATTAAAAAAACCGGTTGAGCAAATAAAATTTAACTAAAAACCGGCTAACCGGTTATGTTAAAAATCCAAATAAAAAGAAATTTCGGGGCAGGTGTTATTTGTTTGTGACTGTTTTATTTAAAAGCCATTTTGAAAAAAAACTTACAACATTAAAAAAACCCAAACAAAAAATTGCACATTCAGCGTATAAAATAAATTAAAACAGCCATATTTTCATTTGATATACCATAAGTTAAAAATATATATCATCGTTCGTAAAATATTTTGTTGTATATGAAGAAATACAATAGGGGTATTGACAAAGGCGTGTTAAAAACGTTGGAAAGTCGGAAAATCGGAAAATTGCGACTTCTTAAAAAAATTTTAAGCTTTTTTGTATCTTGCACAGCTTTTTAAGCAGTTAAAATTTTCCAATTTTCCGACTTTCCTATTTTCCGACGCCTTTGTGAATACCCGTAATGTGTTGGAAATTCACGTTTAAGGTTTAGTTAAATAGAACTGAGCTAAAAAATGTGGGCTTATCGTTTGACGGGGTGGAGTTTCGTATAGATCTCTGATTTGTATTGTATGGAAAAATTGTTTTTCGTGTTAGTAATAAGGATTGCCATGACATTGTTATTGCAAAAAGCGTTGATACACCGAAATAAAAAAACAAATTTTACCTTTAAAAACCACAGTAAAAAATCTTTCAAAAAGAACTATTGTTTTACTATGTCCAATTTACCCAATTGCTTCCCAAAGCACTAGTAAAGTGTTAGTTCGAGTGTACAAGTGGTGATTTTTAGCTCACGCGCAATGTTTATTTTCTACAGAACAAGACATAAGCAAAGGTATAAAGAAGAACCAGTACTGGTGGAATTAGAAGTAGTAAAACGCTAGAGTTTAACTGCTCGTACTTCCTGCAGGGTAGCTAATGATAATACTTTCAATGTAGACACAAATGCAACTCGAAAAGAGAATTCGCTAAGAGTTTCACAAATATAATTGCTTAGTGTAAAAGGCGTCAATAGAGGTAATTTCATGGCAATTTTTATATGCAGTTTGTATGACGTTCGAAAGAAAATAACTATCTGAAGGCTAAAATAATCTGTTGGAGAAAAAACCGGGTATTCGCTTCAAAAAACCGATTTATTCGATATTCGAAAAATCAGTTTTGAGAAAAAACCGCCTTGCAAAGCGCGAAAAAAACCGGGCGGTTAACCGATCGGTTAACCGAATCAATCACCCTAGTCGTGATATTTGCAATATTGCATTCAACTCATCTTGATGAAAAGTATGATTGTTGGTATGACGTAAGCATATTAATGGACAATTAGGCGACCAGCGTATATGTTCTGCTAAAGGATCATCATTTATTTTCCATTAACAAATTTCCACTGTGCAAAAGTAACATTTTGCAATATCTTCACTGCCAGTGTAAAACATTCCAAATTGTGCAAGCCTTCTTGTATCGATCCATCCCAAAGGACAATTTTCGAAAGTTTTTAGGCGCTCGCTCTCATAGCACATTCGATCGGTCATATCCAAAGGTTCAACATTCTTTACACTCTGGATTGATGGTGGCCAAAACGAGTCTGTTCCTCGATGAACAGGTCTGCTTATTGTTGTTGCTGTTGAACAGAGATGCTTATTGAACAGGTCTGTTCCATAATGAACAGGGCTGTTTGCTGTCGATGAAGAAGAAGAAGGATGACTATTGAACTGATCAGATTGTTGCTTGACTCCAAACATTGTTGTTGAACTGCTTGATCTGTTTTTGAAACTGAATTTTTTGTTGTGCATACACTTTGCTTTTATAGATGAATAAATATGTTGAACCCTTTTCTAAATCGTCCACTATTTAATGAATTATCTTTGCTAATGACGAGAAACCCATATTTATCCTTCCAACATTTAGTACAAATTTTTAAAAAATCTTGAAATGACATATCAGTACCAACATGATCATTATAAATATGTCTTATGTTCGTTTCATCTTGTTTAAACATGATAATTAAGTTTGCATTGTCACGAATCAGATGTTTTGGTATTCGAGTGTAAGTTTGGCATAGATAAAAGCTATCAATATTATTGTGCCGACACATACAGAAATAATTTCGTATATTGTTCTGTTTTTCACATGCAACATCATCGAAGATAAAAATAGAATCTGATTTTGCTTTTTCTGGAGCTAGAACTTCTTCATTATCTGAGAAGGTGTAAAAGTCCATTCCTTTTATTGGTTTTATAAGTTGTTGAAGATATTGATATTTCGGTTGATGCAATGACTTTGAATATAAGAATACATTTTTAAATCTAAGACCATTGGGACTTTCAATAAGACTCAGCATAATGTTGGTTTTTCCACAATTCGATGGTCCGACAATTAGTGCACGTATTGTGTTTGGTAGCAATGAACTATGACGTATTTGTGACAATTTATCATTTGAAATCGTTTTTAGGTCTAAATTTTTCACCGAAATATTCATTTGTTGTCTTATGAAACGCATTTTACTCTTTTAACTAACAACAATGATATAAAAGCGATTCCTTTTATACTTTTTTGTTCAGAACGCTTTTGACCGTTGATTTGTGTGCTATACAAACAAACAAAAATTTATAAATGCTTGTTAGCAGCAAAAAACTATTTAGTCGTAAACGTAAAGCCGTTGGAAAAGTATTAATAAATAACCTTATTAATAAACTGCCAATTGAACTTCATTTACCAGGCTATCAGTTTTGTGGACCGGTAACTAAACTCGAAAAACGTTTAGCAAAAGGAGTCAAGGGCATAAATCTTTTGGATTCTGCATGTTGAGAACACGATATTGCCTACTCTAAATTCAAAGACTTACCTAATCGCCGCATTGCCGATTAGATTTTAGTTGAGAGAGCTTGGGAGAGAGTAAAAGCTCCAGATTCGAGTGTCGCAGAAAAGGCAAACGCTTGGTTTGTCACAAACGCAATGAAAGCCAAACTGAAGATAGGTGGTAGTCTTCGAAAAAACAATAATCGAAAACTAAAGACTGTGAAGAACAAAAAGAAGAAATTCTGTACTAAAATTTTCACTACTGCAATAAAAAATGCTACAACAGTTTTAAAAAATGCAAAACCAATTGATATGAATGATGCTATTCAAATTGCTGAGAAATCTTTATCATCTACTCTTTAGAGGAAAAATCGTAAAGTTCTACCTCGTATAATCCCTGTACCAAAAGTGTGTGGATTTTTACCATTAATACCAATTTTAGCGGGTATTGCAAAACTTGGAGGAATAGTATCGGGAGGCATGTCGATTGCAAATATGATAAAAAATATAATATCTGCAAAGGATAAAAAGCCCAAGGAACCTGTTGCCATTGGAAATGGGCTTTATTTAAAATCCTATAGAAATGGATACTGTTTCTATCTTCATCCTTATTCAAAAAAGTAATTAGCACTCTACCCAAAAGAGCCCTAACCGAGGTCGACCTAAGAAAATATGCCGCAAACTTAAAATCTTTCAGAGGAGTTTTTATGCGAAATACTTTACCAAGACGTCCTCATAAAATTGAATGTGGAATAATTAATCTGGATTCATCAGATGGAGATGGTACTCATTGGGTAGCATATTTTAAAAACTATACCTGTTAAGGAATATTTTGATAGTTTTGGTAACCTTCCACCACCGAAAGAAGTTGTCAAATATCTCGGTGCAAATAATTTAAGATACAACTATAAACAACATCAGCAATACAATTCATATAACTGTGGTCATTTGTGTTTAAAGTTTTTGTATTCACAATCATGCAACAATTAAATAAAATATCAATTTTAAATACATAAAAAGTTTCTTTTATTTATAATTTGATAATATCTGATAACTTTTAACCATTACATATATTCCATTAATTCAATATCTTTAACAATACTCATGAGTTCGTCATCATTTACAGCAATCTTATAGTGTCCCCAAGCATAAGTATTTTTTTTATCCTCTTTAACAAATCTTTTATCATCATTGTTACTTAAAACTAATTTCGTAAATAATTGTGTATAAATTTTATGAAATTTTGATTTAAAAAAGTACATATCGCGAACATAATATTTATCTTCTAATAAACATAATTTATAATCATTAATACTCAATTTATTGAGTACGCATCTGTTAACACCTTTCGACTTGTTTATTTCTTTCGTATCTGTTATATCTAAGGAATACATTTTGGGACGTAGACCTACAAATTCTCTAATTATTTTTCCATTAGCTTCGTCTTTCATCATTCCTAATATTTTTTTTATTTTTTAAAGGTAAATTATATGGATTTTTGGGAGGATATTCGGACGTATCAAAACGCAAATCAATATCTTTGGATATATCTGAATAAAAGTCATCCGTCTTTATTGTGTATATAAAGGAATCCGTATCCATATAATTTAGTAAAAGGTTTTCATTATATTTGGTTTTCATATAGTTGTAATGTAAATCATACATTAGAAATTTCGATAGCTCGAGTACTATAAAACCTAAATTTAACGGTTTATCATATGTAACATGATCCCGATCTAATTGAATTGCTATCATAGAGTCGCTGAAATGTTTAACGCTGCGAAATGTTGGATGTGCTATAAGAGCACGAGCACCTAAATGTCGTCCTCTACTTTCCCATTCACTCACAATTTTTATGTTTTTCCTTTTATCTACATTTTCCATAGTTTTACCGTAAACCGAATTGTTGAGTAATTTAAAAAAATTCTTCTCAAAATCACTCTTAGAAAGCGTTCTATGATGAGTATTTAAGTCAATGTAGCTCTTTAGCCACGGTGACTGTTTCAACTTTAAAGCTCTATGAGCTTTTATTAGTTTCATTCCATTCTGAATACATTGTTGTAGCACTCTATAGTGAATGATATAATTTCGTTTATCTGTTAAGTCTGTTATTAGTTTCGATGTCCTTGAACCACTTACTTTTTTATTTTCCGCACAAAAAGGACAATCATTATGATAATCATGAATTCCTTGGGGATAATCTAAATCTACTTCTAAAATATACCCATATGAAGCTTCTGAATTTATTTCAAATATATTAAAACTTTCAATGTCTTTTACCCATTCAAATTCTCCAGTAGGTAGGTACTGAGACATTGCTCAACCATACAAGTTGTTCGCATCTAAGTATACAATATATTCAGATGGTTTGGTGGAATCAAAATCAGGCATATATTTGTTGTTGGCTTTAGAATGTCGTTTTGAACATTGGACAATACCACCTCTGATTCCTTTTTTAACGAAATCATACATACTTATATCTGTAAATAGTTCGAGTTCTATTTTTGTTGATTTCAACATTGCATCCCAAGATAAGCCCGGAATAGTTATGTATTGACAAGGATCCAAATCATAGATACTTTTACATTTTTTTCGAAAATTTTCTAAGATATCGGTTAGGAGAAATACATCTGTTTTTAAATAGAGAATCATGTAGTCTTTCAATGATTGACAATTTAATGTATTCCATACATTTACAGCATGACTATAGTCCTCAATAGAACACTCACTATTATTTAGTATATTGAAAAATTTCTCACGGGGAGGTAGTTGATTTTCTTTAAGACAATTAATTGAATCTAAATATTCATAGGGAAAGACACCCTTTCTTTTAAGTAAAGAAAACTGTTCAGTGTTGGGATACATTGATCTGAGTACGTGAAAATCTTCAGATCGCAAGTTTTGAGCTAAGCTTTCTAAGCTTGCTGTCATGAATCTATAGGAATCTACAAAACGAATTTCCATGCGTTCATTCTTGAGATTATTCCCCATTGGAATGTATTTCGATAGTGAAATGTAAAGCTCTTTATTGAGTGGAATTACTCTTATGTCTCCAAGAATGGAAGTGAGTTCTTTTACAAACAAATGACAGTCGTAGGCGGAAAAATTATGAAAGAAAACTGGAATAAATTTCGATATCTGATATTTCAAATTACATTCTGAATGAGCTGCTCCACGAAAATCTCCAGTAAAATGACAATGATCTGCAACTCGATCATTAATAAGATCTTCATTACAGATATGACATACTGAACTCTCCACTAAGTTTTTCATTTGCTCTTTTGTAAGAGAACTCATTGGTTTACAAACACTTAAATAGTTGCTATAAAGAAATTTACAGTCATTTACTAACTTCTTTATAAACACTTCAACACAATCCTCTCCCGTATAGATCCTAAACTTATCCAAACTTTCATCAAATTTTGATTTAATAGAATAAGCGAATGCCATTGGCTTATGATGCTTAGTGCTTTCAACTTTCTTCTAATCTTTAATATTTATATTTTTCTTCTTGAAAAACAATAGACTTATATGCTTCTGTTGTTCCCCTCTAGTAAAATAATACGGTCCAACAATCGCTTTACTCTCCTCATTCAATCCAAAAACATTTATACTTATTTCTGGATTATTCTTCTCAAAAATTTTAATTTGATCCAATGTCAATGGAAATGATAAGTTGGAGAAATTAAGCAAAGTTCCATCTGGGGTAGTAATGTGATCCAATTTTATATTTAGCTTATAATTTGAGCATTTTTCCAGATGTTTACCTGTTTGAAAGGACGATATCACTGCCCATTTGAAGCAGTTCTCATCTTTATTTTTAAAATTTATACAAGCATGTTTTTTCTGAATCCATAATGGAAGCACTATATGACCAGATCCTCTCAAGGGGGTATATTGGTTAATGTTCACTTCCAAGTGAACAATTCGTAAAAGAGACCATCCACTATCCCTTTCTTGACAAACATTCATTTTTTCCAAAATATCTTTGCATTTCTTGGAAAAGTCCTCATTTATATCTGATGACTCCGTTAATATACACAGAAAAACTTATGTGCGTAGATACAACCAATTTTTTAATCAATATAACAATTTCGTTGTTAAAACTCAGCCTATCACATTTTTGTTATATTAAACAAATCGTTTGGTTGGGACAATTAATGAAAGTATTCACACTCAACAAATATATTCAATCAACGATTTGTTGTATCAACAACCAAAAGTATTCGCACTCAACAAACATTTTCAACTATTGATTTGTAATATCAAGAATCAAAGGTATTAAAAATCAACCAAAAATTTTAAATAAATAAAAAATGAAAAACTGCCTCATCTACATATTCCATAATAAAAATTGGAGTCTATAAAGTCAGTTTACGGACGTTAATTATAAATTATAACATCATGATTAATGAACATATGTCAGCTTATTGTTGATTATTTTGTCTCTTCTTGTACGTACGTCCGCATAAAGCTAATGAGAAATTTAGAAAAATATGTATGTTCGGGCACAACAGCGGAATTCACAATGCGTGATCACGCAAAACTAAGAACAAACGAATCACCGTGTGTAGACTCTCTAAGAACAACGATAACAGACGACCGGATCAACTCATCTCTAGAAAAAGAAGGGTCGTCGATTATTCTAATTCGTGGTTCAACATATATTTTCATTTGTAAATATAATTGATAAATTTGTAATTAATAAACTCTTAATTTAAAGCATTAAAAACGGCGTTCATGTGATGCATAAATAATAATCTTGGGTTATTGTATCAATGTAAATATCTTCGAACTCCTTAATACAATGGCATCCGCCCACACATAATTCTGGTGGCCCATGGGAGGATGCCATTTTATTAAGGAGTTCGAAGATATTTACATTGATACAATAACCCAAGATTATTATTTATGCATCACATGAACGCCGTTTTTAATGCTTCGACAATACAAAGGGAAAATGCATCAGACATCAAAGCCTTAGTAAATAAAGCCAAGGTGTGCCACAACGAAATCGCTCGCTTACAGATAAATATCGAACAGTGTGACCACTGGTTGGCTCATTTGGTAACCACGAAGCTACCGGCAGAGACTCTTCGAGCATACGAGCATCATCTCGGAAACACTGCTATCATTCCGACGTTCGCAACCCTCGAGGAATTTCTCCACAGCCGTTTAACTAGCATTAACATTTTGGAAACCCGCAATCCGCCGCAAGCTTCTACTTCAAAGCCGCCATCAGATGGAAAGAAAGGTACCCATAACAATAATTCGAGTGCGACGAAAAGGAGCCATCATACCACAACTAAATCCGAAAAACCACGAATGTTTCCAGCATGTTCTCACGATGATCACATATTTCGACGATGTCCGGAGCTGCTAAAACTTAACGGTTTAGAGAGACAAGCTCTCGCAAACAAGCACAAGGCATGCACAAATTGTCTTAGCCTCACCCATCTGCTCCAAAAATGCAGTAGGCAATAAGAATTGCATGGTATGTGGCCAACGTCATCACACATCAATCCCATGAGTCTCGGAATACGTCATATAGTGCACCCAGCTCGTCTGCACTTGGTTTCAATTCGGTTCAGAGCCCAGCTCATTCAGAAGCTCGAAACCCATCATACGCGGCAACAAGCACTATTGCTCCGTTTTCCAACTCAACGAGGATCACAAACACTGCTCAAGTGATTTCACACAATACCACCACCAAAGTTGCTCAGAAGGCTCTCTTAGCGACGGCACTTGTCACAATAATTAACGATTGTATCCAGAGAGTCAGCATCAATTAGAGCACTTATCGACCAAGGCTCGGAAGCAACCATTATTTCAGAAAATATTGTTCAAGCATTGGGGCTTCCGCGTCACAAAAACAGCTGTTCAAATTGATGGAGTGGGTGAAGGTCGGTCGGTACAGTGCAAATCAACGATAAATGCAACGCTTCATTCGCGCATTAATCCAGGTACCCAAATTCACATTGAAGGAGCTTATGTGATACCAAAATTAACGTCACACTTACCGACGCAGCGCATCGTACCACAAGCTTGGCCTCACATTTTAGGCTTGGAACTAGCCGATCCTACGTATTATAAACCACAGCGCAATTGACTTAATTTTGGGCGCGGACGTTTTCAGTCAAATCATCCAGCCCGGGCTTAGAACCGGAAAACCCCGGTGAACCAGTAGCCCAACAAACCGTCTTGGGCTGGATTTTATCCGGAAGCATCAATCCAACGCAAGATCATACGGTCCCAAATAAACAGTTTTCACAATACAACAAGACTTGAAACATTAGTTCAAAATTTTTACGAACAAGATTTAGTATCAGACGATCGGTCACAGTCAGATGAAGAGACTTGGTGCGAGGACTATTTCAAACGCACTCACGTCCGCCAAGACAATGGTAAATATTTGGTACGTCTTCCTCTAAAATGCCACGTTGATCCTACACAAACTTTAGGGCGGTCCAGACAAATCGCGCTTAATCGTTTCCGGTTCTTAGAGAAGAAACTTCTTAAAAATCAGGATCTACTTGAACGCTATAACGAATGTATTAATGAATATTTTACACTTAATCAAATAGCTCCCGTCATCACTTTGGAGGATCATCATCGGGTTCTTAATCCACAGGCAATCCCGACAACAACGGCATGTACTTTGCCACATCATGCAGTGGTGAAGGGAGCGAGTTCATCAACCAAATTGCGCGTGGTGTTCGACGCATCGTGCAAGACGTCAAACGGTCGGTCTCTGAATGACATGCTGTGCATCGGACCTACACTGCAAACTGATTTGAGTGCAGTTATTCTCAATTGGCGACTACACAGATTCGCTTTTACGGCCGATATACAGAAAATGTATCGCTGCATCGATATGCATCCCGAAGATGCTCAATACCAACGCATCTTATGGAGAGATATCAACAACGAAATTCGGGAATACTACCTTACAACAGTGACCTTCGGGACTGCTTCTGCGCCGTTCACTGCAATCAGAGTGCTTCATCAAATCGCGGAAGATGAAGGCACCCGCTTCCCATTAGCAAAGGCTGTGTTAAAAAAGGATGTCATGACGTAGACGACATTTTATCGATAGATGAAGCTTTACGCATAAGAAACGATGTCATGTTAGCCTTACAGTCTGCAGGAATGCATCTCAGAAAATGGTGTTCCAACCATACACAATTGCTACAAGGCATACCAGCGGAACACACACTTGGGGTTCCTTTATTTCAACTGCCTCAAAGTGACTCAATTAAAACGTCGGGAATTGGGTGGCAGCCTACCGATGACAAGCTTAAGTTTGCAGTGGTCATCGAAGAACCCTTAGTTTTAACCAAACGGAAAGTTTTGTCAAGTTTGGCGCGATTGTTTGACCCACTCGGATACTTGAATCCGACCATAGTGGTCGCAAAAATGCTGTTAAAGGAAATTTGGTCCACGAAAATATCTCAGGGTAGTGAAACCGAAAGAACCTTAGAGTGGGATGATCCACTCCCACCGAAGTTGTGTGAAAAATGGCACGCTTGCGCTGAAAGTCTACAACAAATACACCTCTTGACTATTCCACGCTGGGTAGAATAATAAACCCCATTCTGCTGAAATCAGCCCAAATTCACATTTTTTGTGATGGTTCAAATCTATGCGTATGCGGCCTCAGCATATTTGCGTTTGGAACATCACAACGGAGACATAATCTCACACTTGCTCATATCCAAATGTAGAGTGACCCCACTAAAGGGCACTCACAGTTCCCAGAATCGAACTGTGTGGTGCTCTTCTCGCAGTCAAACTGGCAGAATGGATCAACGGAAATTTACGAATCCCAGCCTTTGTCCTTTCATTTTTGGACCGATGCACAAATAGTCTTATATTGGATTTATGGTGACGTCAATCGATGGAAAATATTCGTCGCAAACCGAATCAAACAAATATTGGCGAGCACACAACCAACTCAATGGAATCATGTCTGCTCTTCCGACAATCCGGCGGATTGCGCCACCAGAGGCATGAATCCGAACAAATTGTCACAATTTAACCTATGGTGGCACGGACCAGATTGGCTCTTATGTTCGAAAGAAACCTGGTCAAATTTCAATCCAAAGGGCGTCAAATATGATGTCGACTCTGGCGAAGAACGGATTCTATCAATGGCTGTAAACGTTTCGATATCACGCGATTCGCTGATATACCGATATTCCTCTTTCGATAAGCTCCGAACGATTGTCGCTCTACTTCTACGTTTTCGTTTCAACGCACAGCCATCTAATCGTGCACACCGAATAGTAGGACCAATCATGGTCCCCGAGCTTAGACAAAGTCTTTGCACAATAATTAGACAAGTACAGCAAGAGGTATTTGGAGCAGAAATCAAATGCTTAACGGCTAACAGACCCATCCGGAACAATAGCAAACTCCAAAGTTTATCGCCATTCTTGGATGATTGCGGTCTGCTCAGAGTAGGAGGAAGATTGAGGAACTCCACATTACCTTATTCGAGAAAGTATCCTATCCTTTTGTCCGCATGCCATCATTTCACTGAGCTTGTTATTAAGGATGCTCACATTCGTACACTCCATGCCGGTCCACAATTGACCATCGCAACTTTAAGGCAGAGATTTTGGATTGTGAACGCAAGGAGAGTTGTTTCGTAATACATACAAGGCTGCATCGTCTGTTTTCGGAGCAAGCCAAGTGGTTCCACTCAACTCATGGGTGACCTACCGTTCCATCGAGTAAACCCGCCGTGTAGACCATTCCTAGCTACCGGAGTGGATTACACCGGTGCCATCGAGCTGAAGTCATCGCGGTTCCGAGGGAATACTGTTTACAAGGGCTACATAATAATTTTTATATGCCTAGCGACCAAAGCCATTCATTTAGAATGCGCCACTGGCATGACTACACAACATTTTTTATGGGCTTTAGAACGTTTTACAAGTCGACGTGGAATATGCAGCGACATATATAGCGACTGTGGCACTAATTTTGTTGGAGCAAACACCGTTTTGCAGAACGCGCACGAAAGGCACATTCAATCTATACAAAAGGAAGTGGTTCCTAAATTAGCGCTTCAGAGTATTTCCTGGCATTTTAATCCACCGCTTTCCCCAAATTTCGGAGGAATTTGGGAAGCCAACATAAAATCGCTTAAGCAGCATCTTCACCGCGTTACTAAGGCTCATCGTATGACGTTCGAGGAACTGGCAACGATTCTTGTCAAAATAGAGGCGTGTTTGAATTCACGTCCTCTCTGCCCATTGCGTTCAGATCTAGAAGACTTAGAGGCGTTAACCCCAGCTCACTTCCTTATCGGAGGGCCCATGAACATGTTACCAGACTCAACCACATTTCCAACCTCCTTAAACCAGCTTCACGCACAAATGCAGAGAATGCTGCGACAGTTTTGGCACCAATGATCAAGAGATTGGCTCTCAAATTTGCAAGTAGGACCTAAGTGGAAAAATAAAGCGGACAATCTCACAATCAATGATCTGGTAATCATAAAAAATGACCACCTTCCACCAAGTCAGTCGAACTTAGGCCGAGTAATAGAATTACATCCAGGAAACGATCAACTTGTTCGCGTAGTAACTGTGCGCACAGCACAAGGTTCCTTCAAGCGGTCGGTGTCGAAACTCTGCCTTCTGCCGATTCCAACCTTCACTGACTCTAAACAATAAACACCATATCCTTAATTTTTTTCTCTTTAAAGCACTGGTTTGTTTGTACACCTTATCTTGCAGCAACCACGGGTCCGCCACCAGCAGCACATACTTTACAAGCATCGGGGGCGGCATGTTCGGGTACAACAGCGGAATTCACAATGCGTGATCACGCAAAACTAAGAACAAACGAATCACCGCGTGTAGACTCTCTAAGAACAGCGATAACAGACGACCGGATCAACTCATCTCTAGAAAAAGAAGGGTCGTCGATTATTCTAATTCGTGGTTCGACATATATTTTCATTTGTAAATATAATTGATAAATTTGTAATTAATAAACTCTGAATTTAAATCGTATCAATGTTAATATCTTCGAACTCCTTAATACAATGGCATCCGCCCACACAATGTATATGCACTATACTTTCATTAATTGATATAACAAAACAAGCAGTCAAGGTTTTGTTGAGGATGAATACTTTTGGTTGTTGATAGAACAAATCGTTAATTGAAAATGTTTGTTGAGTGTGAATATTTTCATTAATTGATAAACAAAACAATCAAACAAAGTTTTGTTAAGTGTGAACACTTTTGGTGATTGATATGACAAATCAGTCAAACAAAACTTTGTTTAAAAATTCATATTACAAAATTTTGCCGAAATTGGTGATTTGTTTGAAATTTTTAATTGTGACAATTAAAATGCCAATGAATGGTGTTAAACAATCACCATTAATTGGAATTTTTCGTAGCCAGTTTTTCTGTGTAGTCATTTTAGTTGAGAAAGACTTTATCATTATTTTTGTTTCTTCCTCATTTTGCTTGATTAGCAAATATTCGCAAAATAGTTCTATGTTAGATTTTATCGATGTATGCTTTAGAATTAGGTTGCTCAATGCGTCCAGAACTTCTGTTTTTGCAGCTGCAAAGAACTGTTCTGGAATGAGTATACTTTCATCCTTATTCACATTAACTAGAGTTTCCATTTTTTCGTTAAAAGCATGATTTATCCTCTTGAGGTTTTCACTAAAGTCAACCATGCTATTCTTTTTATGTTGATTGGTTCGCAGATGATAAGACCAATCTGTTATAATAACATCTACTTCACATGCTTCACATTTCTTCGTGACAAGATTTTCATCAGACATGTTTTGATCATGGATTTGAAATTCCGTACCATGAAGTGTCTCATAATGTCTTTTTATAGCAAAACCGTTTGTAAATCTAATACCGCAATATTCGCACAGAATATCAGAATCGTTTTGGTCTTGGTTTGGAAATTCCATACTATGAGTTGTCTCATAATGTCGTTTGAGAGTAAAATGATTCTTTAAAATAACACCGCAATATTCGCATAAAAAATTGTTCTTTAAAATGCATTGCAATTTTATGGCGTTTCATACCCGTTTCCGAAGAAAACTCCTTAAACAAATTCATTTTGACTGTTAATTTTTATATTCTAGAAACAAAAAAAGCCAAAATATGATATTAAATTCAACCCTACGTTCCCAGTAGGAATGAAAGGCATTAAAATATACATATAAAAATATATTACATTAAATAACAATATTAAATGCTACGTGCACACTTCAGAAAAGGATGCAAAGGGTCACATACCTGGGGGTTTGACGGCGGAATTGTCTGCGATCGTCTTTGAGTGTAAACTTTGATGATGGACGTTAGTCTCTATCAATACGAGGATCACGATACGGATTGGACAAGTCCACGGGGATTTTATACACTATTTTATACACTAGACGACACTACTTTCAAAACCGACGCTCACGATCGATTTTTTCGATAAATTTAAACTGAACTGTTTTGATTTTAACTTTAAAGAATGGCAACGTCAAAGAAGAAAATCTGTTTTTTATGCACACTTCGCTTCACAATTTTGCTCATGTTGTACAATTCTTATCCATAAATTTTTTCTTAAGAAATAAACAGGATGATGTACTAATTTTTCAAAAAAGTCAATCATAAAAGTATTCCCCCTGATTGAACTGAACTTGAACTTGAAAAATTTTTGAATAAACATCCAATGAGGCAAGCTTCAACATGTTCTGGCTAAAAAATCATGTCTTATCTTCATCTCAATGACTTCAGTAGCGATAAGTCAACTCCAGCTCTAACCCAATGTTTACATATTGAACTATATATGCTCTCCTACCGCATAGTTTCTCACCCACTCACCTCTTCAATGAGGCTCAATGCGAACCTTTTCATATAAACCTCCAAAAATTTCCAAAGACCGAAATGTATGTCATCTCATACAAACTTCCTAAATTTCCAAAGACCTAAATGTATGTCATCTCATATAAACCAACCAAAATTTTCTAGGACTTAAATGTGCAACATCTCTTACAAATCAACCAAAATTTTCTAGGTCTTAAATATGCGTCATCTCATACAAATCAACCAAAATTTTTCTAGGTCTTAAATGTTCGTCATCTCATACAAATCAACCAAAATTTTCTAGGTCTTAAATGTGCGTCATCTCATACAAATCAACCGAAATTTTCTAGGTCTTCAATGTGCGTCTTTTTCCGATTTTCCATACAAAAAAGTTGCAACACCCAGATCAAACATATCCCCCCTACTGACGTCCTAGACAATTTGGGCAGAGCTAAGTATTTTTCAATACTCGACCTTTATTCCGGGTTTCATCAAATACCTCTCCACCCAGATTCTAGAGACATTACATCTTTCAGCTCAGATCGGGGTTCCTTTCGTTGGAAAGTATTACCTTTTGGACTGAATATCGCACCAAATTTGTTTTCTGGCATGATGGCAATAGCATTCACCGCTCTTCCTCCAGATCAAGATTTTCTTTACGTAGACGACATTATTGTCATAGGCTGCAGTAAGCAACATCACCTTAACAACCTAGCAAACGTTTTCGACATACTTAGAAAACATAATCTAAAACTCAACCCTCACAAATGCAATTTTTTTAAGCCTGAAGTTACTTTTCTAGGCCACAAGTGCACATCTAACGGACTGCTGCCTGACGATTCGAAAATTAATAGTATTAGATGCTATCCCCACCACCAACTGATAAAGATGCGACCAAGCGATTTGTTGCGTTCGCCAATTATTATAGGAGATTCATCCCTAATTTTGCCTTATTAGCCGCGCCGCTAAACTCTATAACCAGAAAAAACGTTTTATTATCACCGTAGACGCATCTAAAAGTGGATGTGGTGCAGTTCTCAGTCAATATGTCGAGGGAAATGACTTACCAATTTGCTATGCATCAAAATCCTTCAATGGATCAGAGCAGAAAAAAACCAATTATTGAACTAGAAGTCTTGGCAATATATTTCGCAATAAAACATTTCAGACCTTACGTCTATGGCAACAGAATTCACAGCTAGATCAGATCACCGTCCTTTGGTATACCTGTTCAATATCAAAGATCCATCGTCGAAGCTAACCCGAATTCGCCTTGAACTATCAGAATATAGCTTTATAATAGAATACATCCCAGGAACCAAAAACGTTGCCGCAGACGCCTTGTCGCGCATATCGTTTAACGAAATAAAAAGCCCAACCGGAAACATTTATGCTGTGACAACTCGAGCAATGTCTAAGCATACTTTACAAGACTTAAACACCAAAAACAAAACCCATGACAATACTTTACAAAAAACTGTACGTTTATGATAAATTTTCACACGAGTTCAACAAAAAGGTAGGCACAATCATATCAGAAGTCACTCAGTCAAAAATTAAAATCGCAAAATTACGAATTCACCTTCATATAAAAATTTAAAAGCTTACTATACCTTGACATTGCGATTGAAAACGAAACATTGAATCTAGATGAGATGCTTTTGAGGCTAGAAAAAGAAGCCGTCAATCACAATGTACATAAAATACTATGGCCAAAAGATGATATAATTTTTTCAATTTGTTCAATTCAAAGTTTAAAAAATCCATGGAAATAAAATTTTGCGAAATTAAGAAAATACTATTGACAGATCCTATAGAGACCGTATTTGACAATGACAAAAAGCAGAAATTGATGAAAATTTTCCACAATGACCCACTTCTCGGAGGTCATTCGGGGAAAAAAGAAATTATACGCCAAATTAAGAAACTAAATTTTACTGGAAAAATATGACAAAAGACATCGCCAATTTTATTAAAAAATTGTGAAAAAGTGCAAATTAAATAAAGTAAAAACCAGGGCATAAAGAAAAATTAGTTCTAACAACCACACCTGCCAAGCCTTTTGATATAGTCGTTATGGACACGATGATGAACATTATAAAATCGGATTTAGGAACCGAATTCAAAAACGAAATACTAACCGAACTTTGCAAACTGTTACAAATTAAAATCAAATTTTCAACCGCATATCATCACGATACAATAAGCACAGTGGAGCGAAATCATTGAGCCTTTTTTAACGAATTTCTGAGGGCATATATTAACGAAAATATGTCCGACTGGGACACATATTTAAAAATACTTTACGTTTTTTGCATAATACAACTTCGAATACGGTGTTTGACAATACATTTTCTCCTTATGAATTAGTCTTTGGCAAAACTGTTACATTACCACTCGACACACAACCAAATGGAATTGACCCTATCTACAACGTGGAATCAGTATTGTAAAGAAGTCAAATTCCGTTTACAAACAAACCCATATTTTGGCAAAGAATTTAATTGAGAAACATAAATGGCGAAACAAAATATTATACGACAAAAACGCCAAACCAATAGCTGTTGAGTTACACGACAAAATATTAATACAAAAACAACCTTATGAAAAACATAAGCGTATATATGAAGGTCCATATAAAGTGACAGCTATTGATGGTTGTAACGTAACAGTTTTTGACGAAGTCAAAAAAAGGAAAGAACAGTTCATAAACACAGAATAAGAAAGGAATAGAATTAAGCAACCCCACCTCAAAATGATTATTTTCAATAAGTTAAGGTAGATTTCACATTAATTAAGATTACTAACTTGAATTTTGTTATCCTAGATAATAAGAAATAAAATATACAGATGATTTTGAAACTTGAAAAAAAAACCATTTTATATTGAATATTTAAAAGTAAATCTTAAATTAATTAAAATTACGTAGAAAATGTAAGAGCTAAACAAGGTGGTCGACCCCTTGTTCAGTTCTAACATTTTTATTATGAAAAGGGAGGTGTAATGCACCACTGTGTTTATACTCTCTCATACTTACCTACGCACTATATTCATATACAACACACTCATGTTTCAAACTTGTTCTAATTCTCTTTAAGCTTAAAATATTAGTAGTGACATTATTGTAGGCACTCTCTCTCATACTTACCTATGTATCACATTCATATACGCAATTGCAACGTTGTTCGCACTCTCGTTGAGTACTAAACATAAGAGTAGATATTAAGCTGTATAAAGAAAATGATGTGAATAAAGATCAGAGTTATCATTGCAGTCAACACGAACGGTTCTTATTTTTATCCTCATGGTAAATGATCGTAATGACTTTTTAATTTCAAATTGTATATAAAGTTATTATAGTTATAAAAAAATTGTAAAAACCTAGATTAGAATCAGTCTTACATCAGTCTAAGATCATTCATACATCATTCATAGATCATTCAGAAATTGTTCAGATCAGAGAATCAACAATGATTTTAAACTAAAAATAAATAAAGTAAATAAAATAAATCACCGAAGGGCCTTTAATTACAAAACCACGAAATGTCGCGGTGACTTTGATCAAGTCTAGACTAAAAGGTACAGTTCGAAACTTAATCTCAACTGAGAACTCCATAATTGAAATAATAAATAAATTAAAAACGTCTGTCAATTGCGAGTCAGTTGAAGAACTGACAGCAAAAATTATGATCATAAAACAGCAGGGCAAAACGGCAAACACTTATTCCAAGGAAAATTTGAAGTTCTTACAAAGGCACTGGAGAACGCTTACATTAATGACAGTATCCAGGTAGAATTAGCAAACAAGGTACTCAACCCAAATAGCAGTGAAAGCTATAACCAAAAACTGTAATAACGAAACAGTGAAATGGTAATGGAGGCTGGATCATTCAAAAACCATGGATAAGGCAGTATCCAAATTTGTCAATTGTTTCACAGAAACAACAGGGCAACAAAGTTCCATACTTCACTACAAAAGAACACCCAGCAATAATAACTATAGAAATTGCAGAGGCGGCGGCTATCGTGGTCACTATCGTGGTCATGGTGGCCGTGGCAACTCTAATAACCAACCGAAACGGCCACAATTATTCGAGAAACAATTATTGCAATAACCGAGTGAACAACCGTGGCACTTTCAACAATAAACAGGTCACGTACGACTAACAACTCACAACCTGGTTCGGAAAAACCAGTCGACGCCCCTTAATACTCAAATATAAAACAAACAAAAGTATACCACTTAAATTTAAATTTTAGCGTTTTTATTAAAGTAAATTTACCAAATTGCAGACAATTATTAACATTTTTAGTGGACACTGGAGCTGAAATTTCTTTACTAAAAACACAACACATACATTCAACGTTTTCAAATTAAATACAGACGATATTTCTGAAATAAGCGGAATAGGCCAAGGCGTATTAAAATCCGAAGGCTCAATTTTTCTAGAATTCCAAATTGAAAACATACTTTTCCCACACAAATATCAAATTGTTAGTGATGATTTTCCAGTACCATATGACGGTATATTGGGCCTAGACATTTTGAAAGCATTCAATTGTGTGCTAGAATTTTTCAACGGAAAAGATCATCTTACAATACGTCCCGTTAATTACACACAATTTTATGTACCAATTTTCACAGGTTATAAAGAAAATTCCATAAACGTCCCGGCTAGATCAGAAGTAATAAGAAAAATTTCAATAAACACAATCGAATCCGAAATATTTATACCAAATCAAGAAATAGTGTCAGGAGTAATAATAAACAACACCGTTACAAGCTCGCATAGTCCGTTAGTAAGAATTTTAAATATAACAAGCGAAGACAATAATAACAAAACAATAAACAACCCGCAAGTTAAATTCGACAAATTATAAGACTATGAATTACATCAAAAATCTCCCCAAAAAAAAACCAAACTAGAGAATCTAAAGTACTAGAATTACTTTCAAAAACTTTTCAATAGAACATAATGATTCATTAACAGAACTTTGCTCAAGCTACTGTGATATATTTGGATTATAATCAGAACCCCATAACTGCAAATAATTTTTACAAACAAAAATTAGAACTTACAGATTTCACTCCAGTGTACATCAAAAGCTACCGAATACCACACTACCATAAAGAAGAAGTCGAGAAGCATGTACAAAAGTTAGTAAAGGATAACATTGTAGAACCGGCAGTTTCACCCTACAATAGCCCCCTACTGTTAGTGCCGAAAAAAATATATCCCGAATTCAAATGAAAAACGATGGCGTCTCGTGATCGACTATCGCCAAATACACAAAAAACTGGTTGCAGACAAATTTCCCTCACCCAGGATAGATGATATCCTTGACCAGCTAGGTAGAGCTAAGTATTTCTCGTGCCTTAACCTTATTTCAGGATTCCATCAAATAACACTCAAAGAAAGTTCAAGAGATGTAACTTAATTTTCCACAAATCATATCGCTTTAAACGACTCCCATATGGACTGAAGATAGTCCCCAGTTCTTTCCAAAGAATGATGACATCCGCATTTGCTGGCTTAGCACCAGCCCAAGTTTTTCTTTTATATGGACGACCTAGTTGTTCTGGGTTGCTCCAAAAAGCATATGATTAAAAATTTAAACGATGTACTTTCTGTGCAGAAAGCACAACCCACACAGAGAAAACGATACCACATAAAATGGAAGAAAAACAATAAGATTTATCTATTGTTTTTATCCAAGAAGATTGTCTTATTGAAACCATAGAGAAAAACTCAATGTTTATTTTAACGAAAAATTGAACGAAAAGTTAAGAAGATAACTTATAATTATACCCAGCGTAAGCGGGGTATATTAGTTTTGTGCAAATCTTATAACAGGGAGAACTAAGCTCCGGAGATATAGAAAAATATATATAGAAATGATCAGAATCAAAAACTGAATCGATTTAGACATGTCCGTCTGTCCGTCTGTCCGTCCGTCCGTGGTCGGATCTCCTCCGAAACGGCTGAACCAATGAAGTCGAAATTTCTCACACATGTATATCGGGGTCCGAGTATGATCCTAAGTAAAAATGGGAGACATCCGCCCACTGCCACGCCCACAAATGAATTTATTGTGTTTTCAATAAAATGCTTGTAACTTGCGAACCACTCAACACATTCCATTGATATTTGGTGTGCTGGTAAACTACAAAAAGGGACATTTCCTGGCAAAAAATGGACGCCGCCCTCCTCGAGCCACGTCCACAAATAAGCCCAAAAAATAAGGGCTCAACGTAACTTGTGAAGTTAAAAGGCGTAGAAGCTTCAAATTCGCAGCATAGGCTGACCAAGGCAAATGAAAGGGTGTAGGAACAAAACTTTATATAGCCCGCCCGCACCCACGCCCACAAATAGAGAATTTTTTATAACTTCCGAAGTAAAAGGCGTAGAAGCTTCAAATTCGCAACATAGGTTCACCAAGGCGAATGAAAGGTGTAGGAAAAAATTTTTTGTGGCCCGCCCACTGCCACGCCCACAAATGAAGATTTTTCGTAACTTCGGAAGTAAAGGGCGTAGAAGCTTCAAATTCGCAACATAGGTTGACCCAAGGCGAATGAAAGGTGTAGAGAAATAATTTATGTTGCCCTCCCACTGCCACGCCTACATATAGAGAAGCAAAACATAGTGCGCTCATAATGTCGGGACGCTGGGTATTTCAAAGTCGGGCTTGACCGACTTTAGCCTTTCTTACTTGTTTTGATATGAATTCTTGTAAAAAACCAGGTCGGCGGGGTTCGACCCCTGCTCCAGCGAGCGTCGTTTTTTTTTTTTTTTTTTTTTTTTTGGAAAAGAAGATAATTTAACATTTACATTATTTGAAAAAACTGAGAAATGAAAGATTTTTACCCATCTTTTTATGCTTAAAAAAAAA
>CM035806.1:71181415-71198490 GCA_020466095.1 Chlorops oryzae
GAAAATCCGCTAATGAGCCCTAAGTGGAACCGGCGCATAAATGGAACCTGGGCATGAGATATGCAGTAGCTATTTGCATATTATGAGCCTATTCGCTACAACGTCGTAAAGTGTGAGAGAGAAAACTATATTCACGCTCAGTGTTCCCTCAAACCTGCGCGACTGCGGAATTGCGCACGAATTTTTATTAAATTTTTGAAAGTTGCCGCAGCCTTAATGGTATTTCTGCGCACAAATTTCAAATAGCAAAAAGTCAAAAATACTTAAAAATGAGTAAGATTTATAGGGATCAAAAAATGGATAAATGCTAAGTTGAAAAAAAGAAACCGATTAACCTTAGTGTTCGTGTTCGCCGCCGCAGCTACGCAGCCGAACCTTTAAAGCGCGGCGAATTAGTCAAATCTCCTTTTTTTTCTTGGTACAAAAAAAAGTTCGAGCTCGAGCGAGCTCTGGCCGTTCAACGGAGGACATTCGAAAATTTAATCTCGCCCTGAACGTTTTTGCGCGCAACGTCGCCCTCCGACAAAAAATCAAATCGCCAAAAAATCGAAAACGAAATATATTGATCGAAAATTAAACAAAAAATCCAATCGTCAAAATACTTAAAATAAAATTATAAATAGAATCAAAGAACGAGAAACACAAAAAAAGGGAACCAAAAACCAATTCAAAGTGAATTTCTAAAAAACAAAAAAAAAAAAAAACAAAAAAAAATAATAAAAATAAAACCAAGAACATAGTGCACTCAATTGAATTCCAAGTGAAAGCAAAGGACCACATCGCCTAGAAGGCAGAGTTATTTTATTTTATTTGTTAATCGATTACTATCCATTTTTATTATACCACCGCCAAGAAGGCATCCAATTTAAGTTTACATTAAAAATCAACAAATAGTTCGCGTCGCGTAAACGTCGAACGAGAAACCACCGCACACGGCAACCCCTCCAATCTGCAGCGGAAGATCAGGTACGTCAGCTCAATCTCTTGCCCCTAATCTTAACATTTGGCGATCCCGTGCCAGGAGCCTGGAAACAGGTTCTGGAGGGCCAATCCTTGGACGGAAAGATCGAGAAAATAGGCCACGTGTGTGTCACCCTTTACCGCTATTTGCCCTTCAGAAAAGTCAAGGGCAGCACGATCCAGGCACGTGACACACATCACCGTTTCGACTCATCCTTTCCCTTCATATTCGTATCACCTATCTCGCTCGCACATCCGTGTCGCCTTTGGTGGTGGTTTTTGTGCACAACGAATATCGCAAACCAACAGCCATATAACGGGTCTGCCAGCAGCGTTAGATTTCTCGTTCCCTTTTTTTGCGAACGAACACAGCCAGCATCAAGGCCTTGCGGTTGTTTTTCCTTTTTTTTGTTTCATTGCTTTGCTTTGCAATAGCGCCTGTACTGCTATTCCAACTTCGTACGGGACAATTGTTGAGCTGGTCAGTTGCCACGCAGTGTGTCGCATCGAACATCAAACGTGATCGAGTGGAATTTGTGCGGCCGAACTTGCCACAGCTATTGGAATCGCGGTTCGCCTGCAACCACACACACGCACAAGCTCTCGTTTTTTACGCTTTTCGCCGCAGTGACAAGGCAACTGAAAGCGTCGCTTTGAAGCTCGGTCGTTGGGTCGTTCTGTCGATCGCTATTGAAAGTCTCATTTTCCTCTGCTGCTTGTGCGCTGCTTACGCGCAGTCTGTGCTCTGCCCGCGCGTATGAGAAATTGGCTTAGCCAGCGTGCATGAAATTCTGCGACAGTGGGCAAACATTAAAAAAAAATCATTCGAATTTGTCTCTTGGCGTATTGCATCTTCTTAAATTGGAATTGCTGATTTTTACTGATATTTTGAAAGATTGGAATTTGATTTTAATAAAATTTATTAATTCGTTTGGATTTTTTAATATTGAATCTGGGGTTGCAGGAATCTGTGGGGGTGTTGCGAAAATAAAGGTCTGGAACTGAAGTGCGCTACCGTCGGCATCGTTCGCACTGTATTGTCAACATAAATTTATATTGCAGCGCAGGAATTTAGAACGATTCGCTGCCACGGCTGCAAATTTATTATTTTTTTTCCTTTTGCGAAGCATTTTCCACACGTCGGTTTGCGACGGACTTGAAGGGTGCTCGTACGCCTTCGATCATCATAGTGCCCTACGACCGGTATTTTCCGCACCTCACAACGCTTAGCTTATCCATCGTCACATCGATAATTTTGCGTTTGGCAAAATCAAATTTAAGCGTGGGCGAGTATATTCGTTAATTTGCTGAGATATTACTAAATAATTTTTATCTTTATTCCGGAAGCACGGCACCTGATTTTGTGACACAATTTCATCAAAGTTGCCGACATGTCTTTTGATTTGAAATTCAACGATGCGGTACAGCAGCTTAAGAGCTACTGCGACATTATCATGCAGTCTGACCCCTTGAATCAAACAGAGTCACTCCTCGAGATTAAATTTGAGGAAATTCAGGATTGTTGGAAGCGGGTTCAGGAAACTTACGGCGCGGCCCGCTCAAACGACGCATGGCATGATGAAGTTGCCGCTCTGGCTCAAGTGACGTATAATGAATGTCGCGACCTCCAAGTTATCGTGCGCGCTCAGCTGAAGGATATGCTACGGATGCATTCTCACTCCCATCCACCACTATCCAGCACAAGGACGTCTCCCCCATCTGTTGAGATGCCGCCTGAAGATAATTTTATTCGAGTGCCCCCGTGTGACGTTGCACATTTTTCCGGAGGATACAACGAGTGGCCAGCATTTCGTGACATGTTTACGCCTGGGAGGCTCTCCAAGCGCGGTACGAGAACAAGCGCATTTTAATCGATCACCAATTGAAGACCTTGTTCGATCTGCCAGCGATTGAAGACGAGACCAGCGAAGGAATTTTGAAAATTCAGACGACAGTCAACGATTGTATCACCATGATGAGAAGCCAAGGAGTGGTCGATTTTTGGGATGCCATGCTCGTTCATTTTTGCTCCAGCCGCCTGCCAGCCGCTACGATCGCACATTGGGAGCAGTCGCTCTCATCGCATCGAGAGCTGCCGACTTGGAAACAGATGAACGAATTTCTCAGCAACCGCTATGAGGTCGTCGAACGCCTTTCGAGCTTCACGAAGGTAAAAGCGCCGGTTCTATCTGCAAACCAATCAACTTCATCGACCCACGTTTTCCACACTCAGGATCAGACTCCAGGGTCGTGCCCCTTGTGCAACGGAAACCATCCCTTACGCCAATGCGCCCAATTTTTGAAGATGCCAGTCGCGGAGCGATTTAAAATTGTTACGAAATCAAAGCGCTGCCTCAACTGTCTCGCCATCAATCACCAACGGTCCAAATGCCCCAGTTCACACAACTGTGCGAAGTGCCAACAGCGACATCACACTTTGTTGCATTTTGCGAGCGCGGCTGCCACAACGGACACGAAAGCCTCTACCCCCTCTTTGACATCTCCTCCGGAGATGGGCCCGTCTCCGACGAGCCAACCGCCGCATTTCCATGCGCAACCAGAGGCCTCGAGCTCCGTGAGCATCCCCTCCACGTCTCAGACACACGCACACGTCTCCATCAGTCAGACACAAGTGCTTTTGCCAACGGCCATCGCGCAGATTCTACATAATGGAGAACGATTCCTAGTCCGGGCGCTTTTAGACCAAGGTTCGCAGAGAACATTTTTAACGGAACGCATGCAGCTGCAGTTGAATTTGCCGACGACTCATAAAATCTGCAACGTATCCGGCATGGGTGGCCAATGCACCCAAATCGCGAAAAAGGAGTGCACCATCACGCTCGCATCGCCTCGTTCTTCGTTCGAGGAAGACATCGACGCCGTGGTGTTGCCGAAATTGACCAATTGGCTTCCGGCCAAAAGGGTCTCCAATTTGGATCCCCACGAGATCTCATCGTTGGAGCTCGCCGATCCCCGGTTTATGAATCCAGCCCGCATCGATATGGTCATCGGGTCTGATATCATGCCGAAATTATTGCGGCCGGGCGTCAAGATGAATGTCGGAGGAAGCCTTATTGCCCAGAATTCTGTTTTCGGTTGGTATTTGAGTGGGCCGATCGCCAGCGAAACCACCGACGCGTTTACGACGCAAGTCTCCTCCGGAGATCCCCACGAGTCACTCCACGAGTTACTCAAATCGTTTTGGGAGCAGGAAGAAATCACGACCTCCCCTCCTCTTCTTCCAGAAGACATCTATTGTGAAGAATTTTACACTCAAACCACCATTAGGAATTCGGATGGTAGATACGTCGTGCGTCTACCATTTAAGGATGAATTCTCCAAAGCCGCTCTTCGCTTGGGCTCGTCACGATTTGGAGCGCTGACGCAGTATAGGAGCCTGGAGAGAAGGCTCGCAAAGCAGCCACTTATGCGCGACACCTATAATTCCGTTCTGTCCGAGTATCTCACATACGATCATATGGGACCATGCCCTGATTTCGAGATCACACGAGAAAATAATTTCCGTTCGTTCTATCTACCGCACCATGCGGTGATGAAGCCTGAGAGCACCTCCACCAAGGTACGAGTCGTTTTCAACGCGTCGCAGAAAACATCTTCCGCCCTGTCGCTGAATGATATACTTCACGTGGGACCGGTGTTGCAATCAGACCTAGTCATCCTCTTGCTCAATTGGCGGCTCTACCGTTTCGTCTTCAATGGGGACATTGAAAAGATGTACCGACAGATTCGAGTGCATGAAGAGGATCGGGCATTCCAGCGCATCTTATTCCGCGAAAATGAGACGGCGCCGATCCGGGACTATGAGCTGAAAACGGTCACATTTGGCGTCAACTGTGCTCCATTTTTAGCCATTCGCACGCTCCATCAGCTGGCCAACGACTCCATTGAAGATGCTCCACAGGCAGCCTTCATTTTGAAAAACGAAACCTATGTCGATGATGTCCTGGCCGGCGGACATACGCTGGAAGAAGTCTGTGTGGCGAAGGAGCAGCTCATACGTACGCTCGGATCCGCCGGATTTCCATTGAGGAAAATAACTGCGAATCATCCAACGTTATTGGAAGACGTCGCCCCCTCGCATCTTCTCGACGCCGAGTTTTTGAAGATCAGATCTGCCAGTGATGCAAAAATGTTAGGAATTCGATGGAATGCTGTCACGGATTGTTTCTCCTACAAGTTAAGTACTCATTCCGCCGCGAAGTCCACCACCAAACGCCAGATCCTATCCGATATCGCGAAATTGTTTGATCCAGCGGGATGGCTGACTCCGATCATCATTCGAGCCAAGGTTCTGATGCAACAACTGTGGCTCGAAGGCACTGACTGGGATCAACGAGCTTCAAATGAAGCTTTGGAGCGCTGGCATGCCTTTGTAACTGATTTGCCATTCATCGAGCAAATCCTTATTCCGAGATGGGTCCATTACGACCCCACCGCCTCCGTTCAACTTCACGGATTCTGCGATGCTTCGGAGCGAGCATATTGTGCAGCCCTTTATCTTCGCATCGAGAGCCACAATCAAGTCTACGCCCACTTGCTTACGGCGAAATCCAAAGTGGCGCCGCTTCAGACTGTCAGCTTGCCGCGCCTCGAGCTCTGTGCCGCAGTTCTGCTTTCCAAGCTGATCAAAGCGGTCAAAGCTCAACTACATATTCATGAACATCAAACAGTTTTATGGACTGATGCCTCGATCGTGTTGGCTTGGCTGAAGCGCCCTCCAAATGCATGGAAAACTTACGTCGCGAACAGAATTTCCCAAATTCTGACCAATATTGGGAGTACTCCATGGCACCATGTTCGATCGCGGGAAAATCCGGCTGACCTGGGAACGCGCGGGATGCTAGCGCAAGATCTACATGAGAATATGCTCTGGTGGCATGGACCGTCCTGGCTTGTGGAGCCACCCGCAAAATGGCCCCAAATTGAGGCGCCACCAGCCTCCATTATCGAAGAACGAAAAACGATCGCCTTCACTACCATCACCGAGACTGAGGATCTCCTAGCCAGATTCTCATCTTACGACCGAGCTTTGAGAGTACTCGGATTTGTACTGCGATTTTACAAGCAAGCGCGAAGAGAGCTCGCGCCGAGGCCGACCACACTCATACTTTCACAAGACGAGCTGACGGTTGCGAGAAATCGTCTAATTTTGTTTTCGCAAACATTTCACTATCCACTCGAATATCAGGACCTGAGCGAAGGAAAGCCGCTCGGGAAAAAGAGCGAACTGTTACCCTTGAACCCCATGCTCGATGACGATGGACTTCTGCGCGTCAATGGCCGATTGATACATGCAGATCTTACGCCCGATGAGAGATATCCGATCATAATACCGGCTGCGTCAACGTTCTGCCGCCTTTATCTGGATTTCGTCCACAAAACCTCCTGCACGGCGGTGCGCAACTCATGTTTCGCATGGTTCGACAAAACTTCTACATCGCACGTTTAAAACGGAAAATTAAGAGCTGTATCACCCGGTGTCATACGTGCACGATCCATAAACAACGATTAAAAACCCAGATGATGGCCGCACTACCAGCTGAGAGATCGACGTTGTCGCTACCATTTACGCATACCGGTGTCGATTTCGCCGGACCATTCGACATCAAGACCTCTGCTCTTCGGACCGCACCATATCTAAAAGGTTATGTCAGCGTTTTCGTGTGTTTCGCCACCAAGGCGGTGCACCTCGAATTATGTTCAGAATTATTCCACGATGTCTTTCCGAGCCGCGTTCGATCGATTCGTCGGACGGCGAGGCCTGCCAAAACGGGTTTTTTCCGACAACGGTCGAAATTTCATTGGGGCTAAAAACGCTCTGGATGTTGAATTTGCAAGTTTTCTTTCGAACGCTGCTGACGACCTTCAACAGAAATATTCACTGCACGGCTTCGAATGGCATATGATCCCGCCCCACGCGCCTCACATGGGTGGACTATGGGAAGCGGCGGTCAAGAGCTTCAAGCTTCATTTTGTGAAAGTTGCCGGGCCACATAAGTTCTCGTTCGAGGAATTCGCCACCCTGCTGGCCCGCATAGAGGGGGTTTTAAATTCGCGTCCCCTCACTCCGATGTCCGATGATCCTTCAGATCTGCTGGCATTGACGCCCGGTCACTTCCTTCGAGGAGCCCCTCTCACCGCCTGGCCCGAAGAACCTCAAGCAGACTTGCCGCTCACTACGAGATGGGAAAAGGTGAAAATTCTTCATCAATTGCCCCCAACCAAATATGAAGGTCGATGATTTTGTCGTCGTCATGGATGCTCAATTGCCCCCGTTTGAATGGAGAAAAGGGAGAGTCATTCAAGTGCATCCTGGAGATGATGGCCTCGTACGCATCGTCGAGGTCAAGACACAGTTCGGCGTCGTCACAAGACCTATCACGAAACTCTGCCTGCTTCCTGTAGACCTTTCCGAAGCTTTATGACTAATATTCGTTATCCAATCGCAACACCCCTCCTCCCCCCTCTCTTTGTATATCACGATTTGTCCGCTCATGAAGATCTCTTATTCGTTTCAGACATACATCATGGAGCACCAACGGCAATGCGTGATATGTGGCCGCAATCACGGGCTCGCCCGCTGTCGGCGCTTTCGGCGCTGGACCACGGAAAGGCGTCTGCTCGCAGTCCAGCAGAATAAATGCTGCTTCTCCTGCCTGTCGTCGCGCCATCTGAGGAGAGAGTGTCCGGCGCGGCAAAATTGCAAGGTCTGTGGGGAGCGCCACCACACTCTCCTCCACCAACAGGCCCGGTCCGTCTCGCCCGATGACTCCGGTCCGTGGCGTCCTAGGGAGGCCCGAGAGCCCAATGCGTATGGGGCACGATCTGCTCGGCGCCGCTCCCGACGCGTTCCCACTCTACACGCCGCCCGTTCTCGAGAGCGCAGCCCGGAGAGCCCCCGCCGCCGATCGCCCGCCGGAGCGCAACGAGGGGTACAGCGACGCCGCCATTCGCGTAACCATCCACGCCGGCCAACCTCACTTCCCCGACAGCAAGCACCGAGCTCAGACCGCTATCGCCCGTCACCATCCTCCTGTCGTGCAGGGCCGGCGCCCGAGCGTCATCGCCATCTCACCAGGGGAACTACTCGCGGGGCGTTGTCTCGGCAGAGACCTCGAGTCCGCTTTGCCCTTTCTCCCTTCCGCCGTTCGCCCTCGACGCTTTCAACATCGAGCGGAAGTCCCTCCCGATATCCGGTAAGGGCCATCGATCGCGAGAGGGTGCGGGAGGCGCTGCGAGAGGTCCAGGAATTCTTGCTGCAGAGGGAAAGGTAAGCAGGGAATTATGGTTGCGTAGCGCAAGGCGGGCAGTATGTTCGTGTTCGCCGCCGCAGCTACGCAGCCGAACCTTTAAAGCGCGGCGAATTAGTCAAATCTCCTTTTTTTTCTTGGTACAAAAAAAGTTCGAGCTCGAGCGAGCTCTGGCCGTTCAACGGAGGACATTCGAAAAAGTAATATCGCCCTGACCGTTTGTGCGCGCACCATCGCCCTCCGAAACAATAAGTTAAAATTCAACCTACGAAAAAAAAAAAAACAAAAAAAAAAAATCTAAATCGAAAATTAATGAACTAAAAATAAGAAAAAGAGAAAAGAACTCAAGTGCATTAACGTGACTTACAGAAACAAAAAAAAAAAAAAAAACCCACCGCCAAGAAGGCAAATTTGTTTAAGTTTTTTTTTTTTTTTTTAAAATTAATTTTATATACATATACGCCAAGAAGGCAGATTTTTTTCCAATTCACCAAAACCTCACACAACCGCGTCGCGTAAACAAAAAAAAAGGGAAAAACAAAATAACTCTACGTGCTCGGCAGCCTCCAACCAAAAAAAACCACCGCAGCGGAATATCAGGTACGTCCACTTGCTCCCTTGCCCCTCACATTAACACTTAGAATAATAGTCGATCACTTTGGAAACACTGAACTGTCAAAGTCCATATAAGTAATAAAATATCCAATCTCTTAAAAAAATATTGGAGCGAAATCGCGCCAACAACTTAGTAAATACCATTATGTTGCAACTCATGCCAACGTGCATACAACCGGTTTTCAATACATGTATTCTTATGGCGAAATTTCCAATGGAACTCGCAGCAAAAAAGCTCAGCGAAGAGTTATTTTTACAGATTGAATGCATCGTAGAATCTACAATTCCCTACAATAGAAACTGATAATTGCATCGTAGATTCTATGATATTTAAATCGTAAAATCTATGATGAAAATAATTCTTCCACAGTAGAAACTATTAGATTGACAGTAGAACTTATTGTATTTTACGTAGATTCTATGACATTTCCATCGTAGATTCTATGATATTTAAATCGTAAAATCTATAATGAACATAATTCTTCCACAGTAGAAACTATTATATTTACAGTAGAACTTATTGTATTTTACGTAGATTCTATGACATTTCCATCGTAGATTCTATGATATTTAAATCGTAAAATCTATGATGGGCATATTTCTTCCACAGTAGAAAACTATAATATTTACAGTTAAACTTATTGTATTTTACGTAGATTCTATTATATTTTTCTACGTCTTCCTATCGTAGAAACAACGATGCATAATTTTTTCAGTGTAGCGCCAAATACCAACCTCTGGCTTCGTCAGTAAATAGGCTCTGCACATGTTCGCATAACAGGTTGAAATTTCCACCCAATGTATCGATTACTTGTGATTCAATACGGTATATGAAATTTTCAAACAGAAAGTTTGGCCGTCCCATCAAATTTAATATCCCAGCTATGGATAAGTTGGGAAATTCTTCCGGTTTGTGTCACCGAAGTCACCTGACCATTCTCATTGGATCTGCTTTATTAAAATTGGTTGGAGGCGTGTTACTATGAGAAGGTAATCTGGGCATATCGTGTGGCCACCCGTATTCCGGTGTAAATTGAACTTGGTTTGGGAGTGCTGCATTTTGTGCCGGAGCTGCACTTAAACGGTTAAGAATTGGATTAAGAGCGCTTTGAATAGTACTTGTAACCATTTGAGCGATACGTGATTCGAGGTTTTCCATCATGGAGGCTTGCCTTGCAGCCAAAATAGCAGAAACAATTTTCGTACCCTTCTTTCTTCACTGTCTTGACGATTTTCAGTTTGAGATACACGGATGCTAGATTCGCTTAAAGGCTCGGATGTTGAAGGTGCCTCACTAGTCGGTGGTGGTTGCAATTGTGTTTGAGACCTAGTATGAATTCGGTTATTTGTTCCCTGGTTTGCTAAAATTTCTTGACTATTGCATAGGGTGCTACAATTCGGACAAGCTGAAATATTTTTCAACCATGATAGTAAGCATTTTCTGTGAAAAAGAAGTTGACAGGAGTTACAAGAGCGACGTCATTATCACAAAGCTGTTTCGACAGATAATACAATTAGCTGGACTTATGGTCACCGCTTTATCTACGCTATGCCTCACAGACATGTTGGAAAAAGAATTAGAATTTTTTTCTTCTCAAAATAGTGAAGGGAAAATGTCTTTTCTAAATCTTATATATATGTATGTATATGTATGTATCTATATATATATATTTTTTTTTACTCAATATTTTTATTTATTTATTTCTTTAAAAAAGATTGTTTTTTCTTGATGATCTTACTTTCCAAAATAAAACCCATATGCAATTCAATACGATAAAAGATACTCCTTACAAGCCTGAACTGTGTAACAGACTATAAAATTGTGTGCATATGGCATGGATACAATTGTAGCGAAAGCCTGTATAATTCCGATACCATCAATCCAATCAAGTTTTATTGTTTTGATTGTAAACACTTCTATTTTCTGTTACAAAAAAAAATCTTTTAAAATGATTCTACAAGTCAAAAGTTGTTATACCTGGTAGGAAAACTAGCACTTGGCCATATTAATCCAAAATCCAAAGCATGCTTTTAAGTTGAAAATCACTTTTGCAGTTTTGTAATTTTTTTATTTCCCTTTTTTTATCTCCTCTCTCTATGCGACTTAAATGGAGGTCAGCTTTTATGCTTGTAGCTTGATAAAATTCTGAATCCGTCAATCAAATCGATATAAGTTCAGTATCAGGACGTGAAAACGAAAAAACACCAAAGTTCCAATACCAACCTTAAGATGACGAAATAACTTTTGTGAAACCCTAATTATGCTCATCTGGGCCTCAACCTTGGGCGCCATTCTTTTACGTTCCCGCCTGCGAAGTCAGAAAAAAAAAATGTTAATAGGTGGAATAGAGGGTTTCAACCACTCTTTACGGCCTCGTGTGCACTGGCAGTTCCGGCTGCTTCAGTCTGTCGTGGGTTTTCGTTTAGACCTTAAAGAGTTGAGACTAAAAACAAATGTTTTTTTTTCTTTTTTTTTTTTTTGCGAGTCGGGACGAACAAGAAATTTTGCACACGTGAATATTTGTTTATGGAACTCGAAGGTACTCCGAAGTTAAGGCGTATCTCTCATAATCAATGGGTAATCCGCGGATATTATGACTACCCTAGCCCACCTTACCATGGCTTCCTGGACGACACTAGTTTCAATTGCACGGGTTATCCTTTATTCGGATTTCAGATCATCCAAAAAAAACAGCTCTAGCCCGTCATGTTCACAAATTCCTTTTTATTTCAGATAAAAAAAAAATTAAATTTAAGAAACTAATACAATTCATTTTCATTTAGAATTACAAAATCAACGCTTTCTGTTTAGAACTACGAAAGTCGTGAGTAGCCAAAAATATAAATATATTCATATTTTGCAAAAAAAAAAAGAATGAAAACTTCTTGTTTAATTGTAAATTCGCAAATTTACTTAAACAAAAAAAAAACTCCTATTAATTCTTGTGTACTATTTCTCTCTATATTGTATTCATTTGTTTTTTTTTTTTATATATATTTGTCTCTAGAGAATAACCAAAAGGAAAGAACACAAAAAAAATTTAGTTCTTATTTTGTCTTCTTTTTGTCCAATCGCTTAAACCCGAATTTATAAAAAAACTTTCAAAAGATTTGGACATACGCGGTGACGCTCAAATTTGCACTTGTTTAAGAGCGCATCTTTATGGCAAAAAAACTTAAATGCAATAAAAGGGCAAAGAGAAAAAATAGTGTAAATTCACTTACATACTTTTACATTTCAGCGGCAATGTATGTCTCCGTGTGCTGCAGTTGCTAAGGCCTTACAATTGTAGCGAGCGGAGTTTTACGACGTCACTAAGGAGAATAGAAAGAAATATTTAAAATCTTTAACCCTTTTATGTCCTACGTTTTTTTTTTCTCTCTGGCGTTTACAACTTAAGGTTACCTTGAAACGGATTCGATTTTTTTTTCTTTAGTTTACTTGCTTAGAAAAAATTATAGGTGTTTTTTTTTTGTATTTCCGGGGGACGATAAGTGATGACCAAAGCGGGAGCAAAATTGTGTTTAGGACCTTTTTTTTCTTGAAAAAAAATATAACCGTCGGGAACGGGGACCCACGTGGTGTCGCTGATTCCTGTTGCTCTTTATGCAGAGTTTTATAGTCTATAGATTTGGGTGGGCCTTCTATAGTTCAAACAGTCCTAGGCCCAGGAACATGTGCTCTCGACACGAGACGACCTGTTACCAAGTCGATGGATTCTCCTGTTTTTCTCAAAAAAAAAGTGGGCGAAATTCACTGGTCTTGGTCCTACCAGGAACGATAGCATGCTTTATGGAGGCTGCCGCGTTTGCGGGACTCAAACTAGTGGCGATGTTTCCCGATAACTCTGTGGAATTAGTCAGTTCTTACATAATGACAACGTACACGTGTCTTCAAGAACAAAGAGGTAACTAACGATTTTTTTTTTTTTTTTTTTTTTTGTACACCAATACTTCTAATATTTTCCCGGTGGATGGATAAAGGAAACCCTCCTTACTTTCCGAAGCAGGACGCAAGGGACTTTTATATGTTTTTTCTTAACTTTTTTTTTTTTTTTTTTCTCACTAGTCCATGCGGAATTTTATTTAGTTCAAAACGATTTTTTTATTTAAGTACGACTTTACTTCGACTTTTTAATAGGAAAGGTTTTACTCAACTGATCGCGCTTCTGTGAAGCGATCTCTAAAACCCTTGAACGACTTTGGCAGAAGGTGTGGTGGAAAATGAAACCTTTTTTTTTTATGTTTTTGTGGAACCCATATATTCCTCTCTTGTACTCTTCTCTTCCTTTCTAGCGATTGGTGGTTCTAACTTCCCTAGTATGGGTTTTAGTTGTAGGTAATTTTTAGAAGACACAAGTGGATGCATCCCAGCGTACAACGCTGTCCGTGGATGGTATTAAGATTATTCTCTTCTTTTTTCGGTTGTGTTGCGGTAAGCCAAACGGCCTGAAATTCTTAAACAAGGCACTAAATCATTTATGATTTGTAAAGAAGAGGGAAAAATACATTTCGTTTCTAAACCCAGCACAGTATGTGGAATAGGAATATGAGAGATTATCAAGAGTGAAAAGAAATTGTGAATGGTAATCAAAAAGAAAGAAATGCGTGTTATGTTTTCTTCTCGTTTTGCCTTTTTTTTCCTTTTTTCCTTTTTTTTATTTTATTTTTTTTTTTTTTTTTTTTGATTTTGCTGCAGATCGAAAGTAATTAGGGATGCTAGAGGCTTTTGCGTGCGGACGTTCTTCCTGCGTTAGTGCATGCGGACAAGGAGATTTTTATTATTATTATTTATTATTTTTATTATTATTATTAAATACAAAGGTGATAGGCACACTAAGACTAAGTCTTTTATAGCGCCAAGCAACAAAGATAATAATCAACAGAAAAACCGCGAAACGATTAAAATTAACTTACGTTACAATAAAACACTAAACTAAGGTTGACTTATATGCTTAAATACAATTTCAAACTATGCCTAAACTTAGAATGGCTAGCAATACTGCGAACATGCATTGGCAAAGCGTTCCAGGAGCGGACCGCGTCAACGAAAAATAAGCGCGACGAGTTTAAGGATATATACCTGGGAACAACGCACTGATTATTTCTGCTAGATCTGCGAACACAAGCTTTTCATATAGGTGAGGGGAGCTCTAAAGTTGATTAGCTTATGTAAAAAAACCACATTTCGATATTTAAGATAGTCCATTAGACTCAGTCCGAGTACATCCCGGCTCCAATGAGTGATGTGATCATATCTATGTAGACCAAACACATACCTAGTGGCAAAATTGAATGCTACTTGCAGCTTGTGGAGCGAAATAGAATCCAATTTAGGGAAAACCGTGCAAAAATAATTTATATGCGGCATTACCAACATTAGTACAAGGTACTTACGGGTTGCGATTGGAACAAAGTCAGCAGAAAACCACAAGTTTCTTAGAATATTAAAAATTCGTTTAACCACTAAGTTTATTTGATCAACACAGGTCATATTAGAATTGAGAATATATCCGAGATGTGACGCCTTACGCACGATTACAAGCTGAGTGTTCTCAATAAAAAGGGGCGGAATATCATCTTGACCAATATATCTTTTAGATATGGGGAGAACCTTCGACTTTAAAGGGTTAATTTTCAAAAAATTAGCTCTAGTCCAGGATGACAAAACTGAAAGATCCTCGTTAAGTCTGAAAGATAGATCCTCTCTCAGCCCAGATCGCCGTGAAATACGTAAAACTAAATCATCAGCATACCCATAGACAGTGCAATTCTTGAAAATGGAAAAAACGTCATTAATGAAGATGATAAACAACAGAGGTCCAAGGATGGAACCCTGCGGAACCCCAGAGTGGATATTACGGAAGTCGGATAAGTTCGTGTTAATTTTCACTCGCTGCATCCGTTCAGAAAGATAAGATCGAATTAACCTTACGGATGATGTACTAAAACCATATACACATTTCAGCTTACGAAGAAGAAGAGGGTGGTTAACACTGTCAAAAGCCTTCGAGAGATCCAGAAGGCAGAGAAGTGTTAGGTCTCCGTTGTCATAAGACTCACGAATCTCCTCCAATACTGTCATAACAGCCGTTGTGCAACTGTATCCCGACCTAAATCCAGACTGATTAGGAGCCAAGAGGCGATTGTCAACAAAAAATTTACTTATCTGCCTAGCCATAACATTCTCACAGACTTTAGAGAGGCAAGGCAAAATACTTATCGGTCTGAAGTCCGTCGGTTCAGTTGCACAGTTCTTCTTAGCCACAGGAACCAACAATACCCAATTTCCAGCTAGAAGGAAATTCAGATGTCGTAAGGCAAAAATTTATTAGATGGGTCAGCGGGCTCAAAATGTAAGGTACGGCTAGCTTTATAAATTTAATTGGCAATCCATCCACCCCAACAGCATTCGAATTTATCTTCCGAACACATTCACCTACCTCAGCTTCACTTACACCAGCAAAAGTGAAGGAGTTTAGAGGAATTTGAGCTTCAGCGAGGCTAGCAGCAGAAGAGCTACCAGCATTGCTACAGCTGGCAGAAGAAACAAAGCGATCATTCAGGAGATTAGGACAAATGTTGCATTCCGATTGACTTACTGAATTGATATTCAACTTCTTCAGATTTTTCCAAAGCATCTTAGAGGGAGTGGACAAGCTAAGTTTTGACGCAAAGTAATTCTCTTAGACTACGGAAATAGATGTCGCTTGGTTACGCGCGACCTTGTAAGCTCTCCATGAGGCAACACAGGGGTTTCTTCTCCAAACCGAATGCAACCTATTTCTTTGGCATATTGCACTCTTAACCCGAGGGGAATACCATGGGCAAGAAGGATTAATTAATCGTTTAGTTCGCAAGGGGACATGTATATTATAGAGTTGGCACAGATTATGAACAAGAAATTTGAGTTTATCATCAACATTGTTAAAAAACCATATATAATTCCAATTCACTGCAGAGAGATCATTATATAATGCACTAAGGTCAACCGATTTAAAATCTCTGTATGTAAAGTGCAAGGGCTCAGTTCGCACATTAAAGTGAATATTTAAGGTGCAAAAAATTAAATCATGATCAGAGAGAAACGAGATTTGATCATAGAGCAATACGTCTGCCAAGTCCAAAACCAAGAAAAGGTCCAGGAGACTAGGTCGATCGTTATGACCAAAGCGGGTTGGAACGGTGCTATTGACAACAGAGAGACCAACAGCACTAGTTAAACTTAATATGATGTGGAGACGCAGTCGGGAGTGAGAAGATTCACATTAAAGTCACCACAAACTACAATATGCATATATCGAACTAAGAATACTCGTAGTTCCTCAAAAAAGCAATCAAGAGCATAACTTCTATTTGGGTTGTACACGCAGCATATAAGCACATTGGTCTTGCCATCAGTTATGTCTATACCAAGATACTCGGTTCTAGAAAGAGAATTTGTAAATATGATTTTAGCCTGCAGATAGTTTTTATAAAAAATCGCAATACCACCATCTCTTCCACTACAGCGATCATTACGTATAAATATTTTTTTTTTTTTTTGTTTAATTAATTATCAAAATTCATTTTTATTCTAATTCAATTCAATAAAAAAATAATTAAGACTAAAAAAATTTCATTTTACAAAAATATATATTTCTTACTGCCTTTGTGTCGCAGATGTTCTTCCACGTCTCCTCCTCAGTGCTTCTTCTGCTCTGGTTCCCCTTCTTCTGCTATTGGGCGTTTCGTTGGTGCCTCTACTGGAGGTGCTGGCTTACTTGTCACCTTCACATATTCGGATTTAGACACCCGAACTTGGTATAAGGTCTCATTTACGCGTCGTTTAAATCGCAGAGCCTGTCTTGGAGTTCGATGCTGTAGTGCCACCCTTATTTCTTTTCGTAGAACTAGCGGAGTACCTGCCCCAATTTCTTCTGCCGGTACTATGAAGTCGCGAACGTGGGTGTGTGTTCTTTGCTCGTCGGGCTGTAACCAGTCCAACTTCTCAATCTCCTCGTCGATGTCGATCTGGAGGACGTCCTCCCATTTTATTTCCGGAGATGGTGGTCTGTGTCTCGTAAAAACCTCGGGCACGGTAGTCGCTGGCGCAGGCTCCACGTATGTGAAGGTTTGTTTGGGTGGTTCGCACTTGGGCCTCTGTTCCAGTCGCACCCTCTTCGTTTTTGGATCCTGTCTTTCCCGAATGTTGCCGGCAGCTCTTTCACTCGTGGTTGCGTCTCCTTA
>CM035806.1:71198590-71208680 GCA_020466095.1 Chlorops oryzae
CAAGAAAAACAATTCAAAAGCATCTAATATATTCTATTAAAAAGGAACAATAAGCTTGAGGACGTATTAACAGCGCTTGATCGAGCGGCGTGATCTGTAGTGCTACAAGATGACGTTAAAAATTTTAAAGAAATGCAATTTGTTATATTATTAGGTGTAGTAAAAAGAAATCCATTATTTTTGCATTAAATTGAGGGCTTTATTTAAGATAGTTAGAATGACCCGATTTAGGTCAAATATGCGCCGTTTGTTCGATAACTTGTTGCCATTTTAAAGGTAATTTCATTATGCCTCTCTCATAGAACCCTCGTTCCTATTAGCAAAAAATTGAGACAGTCGAATTTCAGAAGCCTCTCTTGAAACGAATGTTTCACCAGCAAAATTGTTCCCATGGACAGGAACAGATGGTAATCACTTGGTGCCAGGTCCGGACTATAAGGTGGAGCAGAAGAAACCTCCCAACCAAACTCCCGGAGCTTCTGGCGAGTCACTATCGATGTGTGTGGCCTGGCGTTGTCCTGATGGAACACAATTCCTCTCCTATTGGCCAAAGCTGGCCGCTTATGGGCGATTTTTCCTTCAACGGTCCAATTGTTGACAGTAGAGTTCCGAGTTAAGAGTTTTGCCGTATGGGAGCAGCCAAGTAGATAATTCCCTGCCAATCCCACCAAACACACAGCAAAACCTTCCTGGCCGTCAATCCTGGCTTGGCCACCGTTTCCGCCGGTTCACGGTGTTTCGACCCCGACCTTTTTCGCTTGACGTTGTCGTAAGTGACCCACTTTCATCACCAGTCACCAACCGCTTCAGAAATGGGTCATTTTGTTGCGGTTCAGCAGCGATTCGCAATGGAAATTCGGTCTATGAGGTTTTTTTTTGCGTTAACTCGTGTGGCACCCATACATCGAGCTTCTTTGTTACCACCTTATTCAAATGGTTCCAAACGGTTTTTTGTGCAATCTTTAGCTCTTTTGCAATCGAAACAGTGCTAACATACGGTCGAACTCGATAATTTCCAAGATTTTATCGACATTTTCGACAATTGGCCTTCCAGTGCGTGGTGCACTTTGACATCGAAGTTACCGGAACGGAATCGACAAAAAAATTGCGCATGATTGGCTTTACAGTAATCAGGTCCATAAACGCTATTCAATTTTCAGCCGCCTGGCTTGCTTTTTCTCCCTTTCGAAGAAAAACTGTAAAATGTAGCGAATTTTCTCTTTGCTGATGTCCATCTTTGACAAGCTCTCAAACAAAACTCAATCAATCAATCAAAAAAGTGTCAAAAAAGCTTTTTTATAGGAACTGTCATCTTTCTAATGCCCCCTAGCGGAAAACGATCGGCTTATCAACGCGGATGAGATAAAAAGCCTTATTAAAAAATAATGGATTTCTTTTTACTACATAAATAATAACATTCCACACTATTTTCAGAAGAAAATTTTTGTAGGAGTGTTACTATGAGAATTTTTTTTTTTTTGCTTCTTTTGTTTTTTTTTCACACGAATAAATCTTTTTTATTTAAAATTAACATAAAAAAATGTTTCTTAAAAAAAATTTTTTTTTGTTACGATGAGATAACACAACAACTTTTTACTGCGCAAATTTCATATATAAATCATCGTATATCCACAAAATATGGATATACGATGTTATAACGCGTAGAAACTATCATTTTAAAGGATATACAATTATTTAGCTCACAAATATCTCGTAAACTATATGGTATAGCAACCTGGAGACTCGACAGATGGATAGATCTTGAAAAAGTACGCGGGAAAACGTGCTTATCTCAAATTTTTTGATTTTGTGATATACGAGGAGATAACTCCGGGACGACGATATATCAAACAACCTCAAATTGGTACCAGTCAAAAAATCCAAATCACTTTACTATATACGATTACTTAACGAACAGTTATGCCGCCAACCTAAGCAGAAAAGATCTGACAAATATCTTGAGACTTCGGCTCGGCCACACCAAACTAACGCACCAACATCTCATTGACCCAAATCTCTCAACCACATGCAAATTCTGCGACCAAACTTCTATATCCTTGCTTCACCTCCTCGATTACTGCCCTAAATTCGAACACATACGCAACACAATATCCTTAAACTCTCCAATCTCTAACCTTGTATCAACTCCTTCAAAATCAAACATAAAAAAAATGCAATCATTCTTAAACAAAACTAACCTTACCCACTATTTATAAACTAGTAACAAGAACAACTTCTAAGCCAAGGTAAACAACAACATACAATCATACACATACGCACCCACTTCCACATCAAAGTAACATAAAATGCAGACAAATAAAACAGCAGCAATAATCACCTCAAAGTTAAATTCAACTAACTCATCTCGCCATACATCACAATCACTCCTACTCTTAAGTAAAACCTTGTTAATATGTATATATAATAGCTAAGAAACAAAATTATTTTCTCCAGCCATAAGGCCAAGCAGCCAGGGCTTCCAGATAGTTTATAATTTTTAATTATGCTCTATCTTTGTAAATAAATAAATAAATAAAATAACAAACTTCCGAAGATTGCCGATTGACCAGATAGAGAACTAACGAAAAGTGTTCGTGCTGTGATCAAACACAATCCCTTTCGATTCATCGACGAATGTACTTGTATTTTTGTTTAAGGATACAAGATTTTATAACCCAGAGAAGATTTCATCTTCTAATATATTATTATTGGCCTTTATACTTAATGTAGCACCAGCTGCTGCTGCTTCTTGATTTTCGTATGCGTCTAAAATATATTTCACAATATCATCGAACTCATATTTATTTATTTATTGATAACAGTCTATGAAAACATAAAAATTTTCTTACAGACTACTTAGATCTATACTTATAATAAAAAATACAATATTGCCCTTAAATTATGCTTAGGTAAGCTCAAATCAAACGAACTGTTCCTAGATAACCCATTGGAAATTGCTAAAGCTCTATATTAGGCGCGAAAGAGGCATAATTTGTGAATCTGCACTCCAGATAAAAGAAATCCGAATCTATCAAAGATCGAAGGGGCGCATTGAAATTAATTAATTCGAGCAGAACTGGACAGTCAATCCGTGAATTGACCATGTCAGCAATAAATAGTACCGAGAGCAAATTTCGGCGTGATTCCAGAGATTTCAGGCTAATGAGAGAACATCTACCATTATATGGTGGCAGTTGACTTCGAGAGATTATGGAGCGAAGAGCAAGACGAGTGAACGATTTTTGAACGCGCTCAATACGTGCACAATGCAATGTGTAATAGGGGTTCCACACGATTGCGGCGTATTGTAACCTGGAACGTACCAGGGAAACATAGAGTGACGTATAGGGATCATAAAAATGTGAACTATTCCGCCTAATGAAAGCAAGCATTTGATAAGCCTTTGAAATTATATAATTGAGATGATGTATGAAAGTAAATTTTGAATCGAAAATTATCCCCAGGTCCTTCACAACAGTAACCTTTTTAAGAGGGAATCCCTGTAAAAAGTAAGACGTATTTACGAAATTATTGGACTTAGAGAAATTTGCATAAGTACATTTCTCCAAATTCAAGAAGAGTTGATTACGGGAACACCAATGCTCAATAGCATTAATATCTATCTGTAACATAAGCGAATCATTTAAGTTGCGTATAACCTTAAAAATTTTAAGTCATCAGCATAAAGTAAACAGTTAGAGCCTTTGATGTAATCAGTGATGTCATTTATGAACAACACAAAAAGAAGTGGCCCCAAAATACTTCCTTGCGGAACACCAGAGGAAGCTATGAAGGACTCAGAATGAACATTGTCCAAAGTGACAAAAGATGTTCTATTGGAAAAGTAGGATTTTACCCAAGATAGAAATTTAGAATGAAATCCCATGGCGAACAATTTACTTATCAGGATAGGATGAGACACTTTGTCAAACGCTTTAGAAAAATCCGTGTAAATGACGTCAACTTGAACTCAGTATGAAAACGCAAAAAGGCAATACTCGAAAAAAAAGTGAGATTAGTCACAGTTGATCTCCCTGGGACAAAGCCATGTTGATAGGAAGAAATTTTATTCTTCACTGCAAAGATCATTTTATCTTTAACAATACCTTCAAAAAGTTAACTTATATTAGAAAGTTTCGAAATGGGTCTGTAATTTGTCACAAGATGCTTAATACCAGACTTAAAAATCGGACAAATAGATGCTCTTTTCCAGATATCAACAAAAATCCCACTGTCCAAGGATTTATTATAGATGATTTTTAATGGACCAGCAAGGCTGGAAGCGCAACATTTTAGAAAGATCCCTGAGAAACCGTCCATGTCTATTTTAGCTGAAGATTTTAACTTGGAGATACCAGTAATGATTTCATCTTCCGTCAAAACTAAGTAACCGAAATCAACAATATCTTTGTGATCAGAGACGATAAGAGATCCAGACAAAGAAGGCCCAAAATTCGATTTAAAGAAGGCAGCAAATAAGTTTGTGGTCTCTAAAGCAGTGGACACTGTATCACCGTTAAATGTCATGTTCGTTGGAATATTGGAACTTTTTCTCTTAGAATTGATATAACGCCAAAATTCTTTCGGATTTGTTTTAACGCATGATTCAATCTTAGATACGTATCTATTGAAAAGAAATTTATCGAGAAAATAAAATTCACGCATATAGTGACGATATTTATTAAAACAGTCAGGATTTCCCGTAGCAAAATTTTTTTTATAGAATTTATTTCTAAGATTTTAAATATTTGTAAGGCCCCGAGAAGCCCAAGGGATGCTATATTTTTTATAAGAGACCCGGGGAATTAAATCATTAAAGATGTTAAGTAACGTAGACTTAAACACAGGAAAAGCAGTGTCAATGACTAAAGAATGCAACAGGGTATTCCAGTTAGTTCTGTCTATATTAAAATAAACAATTGAGATGAAAGTATCCGACTAAAAGACTGGAGATGTTTTTGAGTTGAAGGTTCAGCCCCGACTGAAGCTCATTTATTTTTGATTTAACTCTAAGACTTACGAACAACAACAACAATACTTATAGAATATACAAAGTTGCATAAAGTTAAACATAATAAGGAAAGACGTCCCAAGTGCAATCATGCCAACGGCATAACGTAACTTCAACGTGATCGTCAAAAGACGGCTTATGGAGATTGCTTAAGAGCGCTCTGTGTGCACAACGTCGCACTATGTTGCCAAATTGTTTTTTTTTTTGGCCAAGAGTCCTAAAATGAAGATGCCCAAATAATATTTTTCTTTTTGTTTACGGATAGTGGAAACTTCAAATACGATAGAAATGCAAACATATTTGTTGTAGCTTGATTTACCGTTCACTTGTAGGCAATCAAAGTAGGCGTTTGCTGCAGGCACGTGTTCTCGGTTTTTTGTAGAATAAAAAACACAACATTTGAGAAACCGAAAAGTTGTTTATTTCAAATCTAAAACCAAATCAAAATAATGAGTACAACTCTTTACGGTAAGTGTTTTGACCACGTGTATTGTAATGATAAAAGTTTTTGGTTTCGGCTTAAATGGTGTGTTTTTGAAAACCCTTAAAATAGTAATTTTTAAAGCAATATCTCATTTTTGATGGGGAAAACTTATAAGTGCTAACCTTTGGTCACCAAAAATGCAACACCATTAAAAAGAGCACGAAATTCTGAATCTTACAGCGTAGATTTGATTTGCCGAAAGTTGCCTAATACCGAATTATATTAAATTTTTTAAAGGCACCCTTGCTTCAGCCAAAGTCAGGAGGGTTTTGTGGGAGCAATGATGGCAACACTGCTCGAGGTGCCTTTAAAAATTAGAATATTTTTTCTGAAATAACGGGTGTAGATGTTGAGCTTATTCGCAATTTACAAACAATTTTAACTGCATTAACGTGCCAACTGCAGTTAGATTTGGAAAAAGTTCAAACTTTCTGCTTCGAAACAGCTCATATGTTCATGGAAACGTATCCTTGGTTACCTATGACTCCAACAGTACATAAAGTACTAATACATTCCAAGCAAATTATGGAAAAGGCATTACTTCCGATTGGAGCGCTAAGTGAAGAGGCAGCTGAGGCCCGACATAAATACTACAAATCCGACCGATTACACCACGCGAAGAAAGATAGTCGAAAACATAATCTCGAAGGTATTTTTAATCGAGCGCTTGATTCGTCTGATCCTTTAATATCAAATGTATACCTAGAAAAACGATCTCGTCGAAAAAAAATTTAAAGCTGCCGAAGGAAGTATTGTCGTTGTTGAAATGTGAAGCTCAAATCGGAGAGAGTAATGACGAAGAATCTGATGAAGATACCTTTGGAGACGTTTGAAAAAATATTACTGGGAAGAGAAACCCGTTTTGAATTCCGTAAAATTTTTTTTCTTTACAATAACTGGCAATATAAATAAGCAAATAAAAAATGACCGCTTGTTTTTACTTATTAAATATTTTTAAAAGTAAGTCTATAAATTCAAACGAAGTTTCAGGACCAAATGTTTTAACTTAATTCAGATTCGAAATCAGCGAGTCTTAAAACCCCCTGGGCCGCATAAAAACAAAGTTCCAATTAGTTTTAAGAAAAACAGACCACCATATTGGATCCACCATTTTGTTTTTTCAAAATAGGACCTCAAATTCGAAATCTGCAAGTCTTAAAACCCCCGGAAGCCAAGTTTGGCGTAAATGGGAAAAGTCCTTCGACTTTTGGCCAAAAAAAGCAATTTGGCAACGTGGTGCGTCCGTGAGAAGAAAAGTTTCATATTTCGGGACGGCTATTCGTGGGAAACGCTGAGTCGCCTATTCCTTGTTTATACAATTTGAAGCAGCTCAGAATTCAAGTTAGACATTAAACCACTTGGACGACTTGTTTGACTTTCGACCATTGCACCCTACGACAGGCGAAATCGCAACAAGGTTGCAGCCTCTAATATTTATAAGCATATTACACTTTCTCCTTTTGGAAAGCGGGATCATTCCTGCTGAAAGCATGCATGATCACGCTTGGGCAATCCTTCTTCTGTATAATGACATAAAAGTGTTTATTAATAGTATTTTGAAAGTAGTAATGGATTTGTAATACAAAACAGTAATAGAATTGAAAGTATGGTGAATATTAAAATTAATATGAGATTTTAAAATTACTAGGGATCGCTTATCTTATTCTTTATTTTCTATTTACATATAAACGTGGTTTACATAAAAATATTATTAAATTCTCGTAAATTCGAATCATAAGTTTTATTATTATTATGATGATTTATATATATATATAATATTATATATATATTAGGTTAGTAAAAAGAGATCCATTATTTTTGCAGTAAATTGAGGGCTTTTATTTAAGATATTAGAATTGACCATTTAGGTCAAATATGCGCCGTTTTTGTTCGATAACTTGTTGCCATTTTAAAGGTAATTTCATTATGCCTCTCTCATAGAAGCCTCGTTCCTATTAGCAAAAAATTGAGACAGTCGAATTTCAGAAGCCTCTCTTGAAGCGAATGTTTCACCAGCAAAATTGTTCGCCATGGACAGGAACAGATGGTAATCACTTGGTGCCAGGTCCACTATAAGGGATGCAGAAGAACCTCCAACCAAACTCCCGGAGCTTCTGGCGAGTCACTACGATGTGTGTGGCCTGGCGTTGTCCTGATGGAACACAATTCCTCTCCTATTGGCCAAAGCTGGACGCTTAATGGGCGATTGCTTCCTTCAGACGGTCCAATTGTTGACAGTAAGTTCCGAGTTAAGAGTTTTGCCGTATGGAGCAGCTCATAGAAATAATTCCTGCCAACCCCACCAAACACACAGCAAAACCTTCCTGGCCGTCAATCCTGGCTTGGCCACCGTTTCCGCCGTTCACCGTGTTTCGACCACGACCGTTTTCGCTTGACGTTGTCGTAAGTGACCCACTTTTCATCACCATCACCAACCGCTTCAGAAATGGGTCGATTTTGTTGCGGTTCAGCAGCGATTCGCAGATGGAAATTCGGTCTATAGGTTTTTTTTGCTTAACTCGTGTGGCACCCATACATCGAGCTTCTTTGTGTATCCAGCCTTATTCAAATGGTTCCAAAACGGTTTTTTGTGCAATCTTTAGCTCTTTTGCAATCGAAACAGTGCTAAATGACGGTCGGACTCGATAATTTCCATGATTTTATCGACTTTCGACAATTGGCCTTCCAATGCGTGGTGCATCCTTGACATCGAAGTACCGGACGAATCGACGAAACCAAATTGCGATGATTGGCTGTTACAGTATCAGGTCCATAAACGCTATTCACATTTTCAGCCGCCTGGCTTGCGTTTTCTCCCTTATCGAAGAAAAACTGTAAAATGTAGCGAATTTCTCTTTGCTGATGTCCATCTTTGACAACTCTCAACAAAACTGAATCAATCAATCAAAAAAGTGTCAAAAAAGCTTTTTGTAGGAACTGTCATCTTTCTAATGCCCCAAGCGGAACACGATCGGACTTTAACAACGCGAGATGCAGATAAATACGCCATCTATTGGAAAAATAATGGATTTCTTTTTACTACACCTAATAATTATATAAATATATATATATAATCATCATAATAATAATAAACTTATGATTCGAATTTACGAGAATTAATAATATTTTTAGTAACCACGTTTAAGGTAAATAGAAAATAAAGAATAAGATAAGCGATCCCTAGTAATTTTAAAATCTCATATTAATTTTAATATTCACCATATTTCAATTCTATTACTGTTTTTATTACAAATCCATTACTACTTTCAAAATACTATTAATAAACACTTTTATGTCATTATACAGAAGAAGGATTGCCCAAGCGTGATCATGCATGCTTTCAGCAGAATGATCCCGCTTTCCAAAAGGAGAAAGTGTAATATGCTTTAAATATTAGAGGCTGCAACCTTGTTGCGATTTCGCCTTCGTAGGGTGCAATGGTCGAAAGTCAAACAATCGTCCAAGTGGTTTAATGTCTAACTTGAATTCTGAGCTGCTTCAAATTGTATAAACAAGGAATAGGCGACTCAGCGTTTCCCACGAATACCGTCCCGAAATATGAAACTTTTCTTCTCACGGACGCACCACGTTGCCAAATTGCTTTTTTTTGGCCAAAAGTCGAAGGACTTTTCCCATTTACGCCAAACTTGGCTTCCGGGGGTTTTAAGACTTAAGATTTCGAATTTGAGGTTATTTTGAAAAAACAAAATGGTGGATCCAATATGGTGGTTGTTTTTTTAAAACTAATTGGAACTTTGTTTTTATGCGGCCCAGGGGGTTTTAAGACTCGCTGATTTCGAATCTGAATTAATTAAAACATTTGGTCCTAAACTTCGTTTGAATTTATAGACTTACTTTTAAAAATATTTAATAAGTAAATAAATAAGATAATATATATATGGGGAATTCTTTTTCAAATCAGCCACCCCCCCCAGTCCATTACAATTTTGGTATAAAAAATTTTGTGAGCACACCAAAAAATTTATCAGAATGTCTAGTTTTTAAAGCCGTTTGGTGTTTTTTGAAAAAAAAAAAAATACTAACCTCAAAAAAATTGTTTAAAGTGTGGCACCTCGCAAAAAAATTAAATTTTTTAGTAAAAAATAATTGAGAAAATTATAATTAGTGTCCAATGATAACAAAAATTGGCACACTTGGTTTTATAAAGGGAACAAAAAACTTGGAAAAAAATGGTAAAAATTGGTTAACCCCTAGGGGTACCTCCCATAGACCCATAGGTATAGCTTCGTATGGTAGCTACCTCCAAAAGTCAACCGATTTAAACCAAACTAAGTCAAAATGTTGGATATGAAAAAATATGGACGAGTGCCAAAAATTTTTGAAATCAGGCAGACCCTAGGGGTACCTCTCATAGATATACCCATATAGTTATAGCTTTGTATGGTAGCTACCTCTAAAAGTCAACCGATTTTAACAAAACTCAGTCAGAGTGTTGATTATGCAAAAATATGGATGTGTGCCAAAAATTATTGAAATCGGTCAGACCCTAGGGGTACCTACCACAGACCCATAGTTATAGCTTTGTATGGTAGCTACCTCTGTTGTGAGCACCGAGTACCGGTATGAAAGGCCTG
>CM035806.1:71208780-71223291 GCA_020466095.1 Chlorops oryzae
GGAGGGAAATCCGGAATAAGCCGAGAAATAAGAGAAAACCACCAACAATTAAATTCTGTGAATTCTATTTATCTTTATTGATATATTGTATGGGAGAGCTTACGTGGATATTTCCGCAAGGGTTTGGTGATGATGAGAATGAGGTATATTGAGCGATGAGTAAATATGTATGTATACTTGTAGAATTTCCGTTGCTGAGAAAAGAACGTAATATGCGTGGGAGTGTTGTAAGACAACTGACCTTGTCACGAAGCTGTTTGGCGCCATGACTTTTGCTTTCTTCTCAACATGTTGCGGAGGTCATGGTTGCATTTATCGAGGGGTCAGTCTTATACCTTGAATAAAGTTAAGTGGCTTTCCACATTAACAGACAGAAGAGTGCCAGGGGGCGATGAAAAGCTTAAAACAGGCCATAATCAATCCACCAGTATTGAAATATGTAGACTTTTCACAACCGATACGCGTAACCACGGACGCCAGTGGGGAAGCACTGGGGGCGGTTCTTTCTCAGGAAGAGGGGAGAAACGAGTTTTCACTTTATTTCGCTAGCAGAGCTCTAAGCAGCACGGAAATGAGATACTCCACAATTGAACGTGAATTTTTAGCAATAGTGTGGGCCACGAGAGTGTTCCGATCATACCTGTTAGACCGAAAATTCGTGGTAGTGAGTGGTCATAAACCACTAAAAGGAATTGCCAACTTGAAAGATCAGACCTCGCGGCTAGCGCGTTTTCGACACAAACTCTCAGAATTCGATTTCGAGATAGTTTATAAGCCGGGAAACGAGAATTCGAATGCGGACGCGCTGAGTAGGATTCCGTACGAACGGCCAGAGAATGAGTACCAACGAAATATTGCCGTAGTCACGAGAGCTCAGAAGAAGAGTACCCAAGAGTCGAAGTTAAACAGTTCAGAAACAGGGCCGGCGAGCCTGGAGGCGACGAATCCCCAGCCACCCGTAGCAGATTTACAGAAACAAACCTACGAATGGGTAACAGAAAGAGCACAGATAAACGAGCTGTTGAAACATTTCCACGATTCACCGCTAGGAGGCCACAGGAGCGCCTCGGGCACTTTAGCAAGGGTCAGGCGACAATTCAGGTGGGAACGAATGAGATCCGATATCAGAGATTATATTAGGGCGTGTCCACAATGCCAAAAGAATAAGTCAAGTAAGGAGGCGAAAGCGCCCATGCAGATCACCGATACTGCCAAGCGCCCATTTGACAAGGTTTTCATGGACATAGTAGGCCCATTGCCGGTAGCATGCACTGGGAACAAATACATCCTTACGTTCCAGGATGATGTGTCCAAATACATGGCCTGCGTTGCATTAGAAGATGCAGAAGTTGCCACCGTAGCGAGTGCATTTTTTTCAGAGGTTATAGCGAGATTTGGCATTCCACGAGTGTTAGTTATCGATAACGGTACGAATTTTGTATCAAATTTGTTTAAAAGCGTATGGAAGATTTTAGGTATTAAAAAATTCCACACAAGCCCATACCACCCGCAAGCCAACGGAGCGTTAGAACGTATCCATAGACCTTTGGCAGAATATTTGCATCATTTCGTTAAAGAGGACGGTATGAATTGGGATCAGTGGCTTTGTCATGCAATGTACGTCCATAATAACCAGTGCCGGCCACCACTACATTTACTAATTGCGTTTGTATGCGTGCACATTACACAGCGAGAAACAGTTGTGAATGTTTTCATACAAAATTGCATAAATTTTTCTTAGAGCCGAAAATTTTTGTTCTTTAGAACTGGGTCGATATGTCGCAAAAACTCGATGCCTCGTCCAAGAGGTAGGGATGGGTCATTTTGGAGCTTTTTCAGCTCAACTTGAGCTCTTTTATATTGAAAATTTACAGTGCAGAGCAGAGAATTATTGTACAAATCAATGATGTGCTGAATTTATATAATATTATATAATAAAATAACTGAATTTTAAGAACAAGATGAAAAAATTCCTGAAGTATAAAAAATTCATTTTTTTCAAAGTGTATCGAGGCTGAAAAATTTTACGTTCTCATCTAGCTTCATCCGACGTAGCTCCGTCCCGCTTGACGTTTTCCACTCAACTGAACGAATTTTTGGCTCTCAGCTTTGCTTCTCATTTGAGAGCAATTTTGTGTACATACGAGTGCTTACGCTCTTTTTGCTTCTACCTTGCTTCCTTGGCCGGCACTGATAATAACACAATGCATGCATCCACTAAACAGACGCCCACCAAGATACTTTACGGTTTTGAGTCGGATATGCCTACAAACGGAGGCACGGAGCCCTGCTCCAATTTACAACTCAGAAGACTATTCCGAGTTGATGAGATTTCAAATACAACGCACACACGAGGTTGCAAAGGAACACCTCTTACAAGCAAAAGAACGTTCGAAGAAACAGTACGACAGGGGCGCAGCCAAGGTAGTTTTTGAGGCAGGCCAATATGTAGTAATTAAAAATCAGGCGCGAAAAAATAAGTAAGCGGCCATTTGGGATGGACCCTATATCGTAACTGGGATGACAAGTCCAGTTAATGTAAAAATCTTAGTAAAAGGCAAGGAAAAGGTTTATCATGTGAATATGGTTTAGAAATTTTTAGCACGGAGTTTCGAGTTTCGGCATTTAAAAAAAAAAATTTTTTCAATTATTTATTAAAAGTATATAAAATTTATTAAAGTTTTTAAATACGTTCTGGTACTATCGGCCATTTTTATCTAATAATACGTAGACGTAGGCATTTGATAGAGGAAAAAAATTTTATTACAATATAGATTTGAAAACCCAAACGTATTCTAACGCGTGCAAAACCATCCTGAGCTCCGTACTCCAGAAAGCAGCTACGTTAATATCGGCGGGATTTCGGACGGAGAATAGCAAGAACGACATGTGGGAGACGTTCGCAATGATAAACGACTTCGTGAACCCCTCCAGGTCGATAGAGCTACGCCGCCACACAGAGAAGAAGGAGTGCGTGGGCGACCGCACTTGTGCCGGGTCCGTACCCACCAGGTGCTCGAAATGCCGGTCGCCCAAAACATTTCGGCACAAGCAAAACCACTTCAAGAACAATAGGGTCAAAGAAATTGTGTTCGACCATTACTTCATAAATGAACCGTTTTTCTTCCTTTTTGGGGTAAACGAAGAGGTGAGCGAGGTCCTGGGGTCGATGATCGAAACCTTCCTGCGCCAATTGTATACGAGACACTATTTCGACGGGGAAATGGACGAAGGTCATCAGATCTTCTTTAACGGAGTAATGCGAAAAAAAGAAAAGTATTACGAAGATCATCTAAGTTTTACGGAAAACGCAAAATTAATCGTGGTAAAGTTGTTAGCTGAGCGCAACACCAATGAAAATCGACGCTCGCTAGCACAACGGCTGAACCTCGAAATAGTCGAAGTACAAGAGATTCCCGAAAATCCCCTCGAAAGGTTCAAGCAAGAGACAAAAATTTCTCTGGGAAAAAGCGTGGATAGTCTGTGCGTGGACGACTGGGACGAATGGGAAGTGGGGACGTGGTACGATGAAGGCGAAACAATGGGGTTAAGTAAGGCCCAGAGGCTACGGCGAAAAAGAACAAAAGGGGCAAAGGGTGACGTCACATCAAAACGAACGAGATATGTCGGATAGAAAAACTAGAAAAACCTAACCATAACACTTAAATATATAATTTTATTTAGACCCATAAGTAGTTAAGTAGTTCGAGCACATGTAACCTATGTAAATTCCTACTAGAATTTTTTTTACCACATCAAATGAGTTAAATAAAATCAATGAACATTGAACATTATTTCTTTCTGATGAAGTTTGACACCGATGACCTAAAATAGAACTATTCCTTAACATAGAATCTGCAGTTTATATTTTTAGGAATATTGAGCACCTTGCTTATTGGGCAGGCACGTCCACAATTGTATTTGGAGAAAATCACGACCGAATCGGGCGTCGCAGAAATCAACGTGGGTACCGTGAATATAGTCGTAAGGTTCGACTACATCCTACATAAGGTGGAACCACAGAAAATCCATGAAATTTTACACGATTTCGACGAAACAAGAGCACAAATAAACAGCACCCTGTTCGATAAATTAATCATAGCAGAATCTGAAGCAATATAAACTATTCTACACACATTCAGCAGGGTAAGAGAAGTCCTTTTCACGCCATCGGTGCAGGCTTAAAATGGCTGTTTGGGACAATGAATGCGAATGACAGGGAGAATATTGAAAAACATCTCTCCATATCCGATACAAATAATCATCAACTGATTGAGAGTTCCAACAAGCAGGTTCGAATTAACCAGGATTTCAGTGAGGCCCTTGAAAGCATAAAACAATTAATAGAGTCCGACCGAAAAACACTCACGGAACTCTGGAAAATACAATCTAGGTCCACTAAAGAGAGTCGTGCAGAGGAGCTCGCTATGAGACTTCTTCTAAAGCTCCAGCTACTCAGAAGGCAAGTAGATGCCGTACAGCAAAATATTGCAGCAGCCCGGTTGGGTATCTTACATCCTATGCTATCGAAGCAGAAAATAGAAGAATATAACATTGACTTCGATAAATTAAAAGGAATGGCGCTGGGAGCGGCAACTAACAGGAACAATGCAATTATATTCGTCATAAAGGTTCCAGCAGTCAGTGAATCATTTAACAAGAGGTATTTAGTCCCTTTGCCAAACAGCAGGGGCATGCAAATAGATAGTGCAGTTGAGTCCATAATAGTGGTGAATAATAGAACTTATACATACGAAGGGGGAAAATCGTTGTTTGAAATGTCTATAAGCCGACACTGCGTACTGCGAGGTAAATGCGATTTCATAAAGCACATAGAGAGAGAGCTAGTCGAACTAGAAGACGGTACAGCGGTATTGATGAATGCTAATGGAATAGAAATAAATAGTACCTGCGATAGTAGCCAGATGCACATAACAGGAAATTATTTTTTATCCTTCCAAAATTGTTCAGTAGAAATTGGCGATCTTAAATTGGAGTCGAGGGTTAGGGAATACACTCAAACGTTTGTGCTACCAGAGAGTCGACAACCAATGAAAATAGAAGAGATACCCGGGCCAAAATTCTTTTTAATGCCTAAACTTCTGTCCCTGTCAATGAAATTAAGTTTTCATGAAGGAGAAAATCTAATTAATAACAAATTAATTTTACAAAAAAATTTATTCATAACAAAGGAAAATACTCTAGTCGAATAGAAAAAATTCAATTATTACAAAAACTCCATTTTGTTTACTCGCAAATTACAGTAACATTGTTGTCATCTCTTGTGTTGTCTTGTGTAACTGATTGAGGGTCGTGTTGTTGTGGGCAGTGGCGGTTCGACACGTGGCATAGCGGCTAGCTCGCCGTATTTGGGCGTAGGCTTTTGTCACTCCGCACATCAACCCAATCAGCTAAACAAAAAGTGTGTCGAAAAAGGTGGATTCCAATAAAATAAGAGAAACAAAATATATTCGAATGAAAGTAGAAATAGGAAAAGGAAAAGCGAAAAGAAACAAAAGGAAGAGAGTAAGGATACACAATTACCTAAACTGTCCAACCAAAAAATGCACACCCTAATCCTCGCAGAACAACCTCACACACTCATTCATTCAGCCAACATACACTACCCATACCATCCTCACACATCACTCATTCATACTGCCATCCCACTAGAAAAAGTACCGCCCATCTATCACTCCGCCTAATGTCTCTGTCCGAGGTCAGGAGCGGCCCACCCACTGGGTACATTACTGCGGTACCCAGTCCAATGAGTACGCCATGGCTCCAACTTAAATTTTCAGCGTACTCCCCTTTATCCAGTCCAATGTGTCCGTTAATCAGTCCCTAGTCCGTATGTCCATAGTTGTTGCTGAAATACCTGTTGGACCTATCGAGAATTCCCGAAACGTTTTAGGATCTTACCACATTTTTGTTTTTTTTTTTTTTTTTTTCTTCAATTCATAAAAATAAAAAATTTTAAATTTAGTTTTAAAAATTTATTCATGGTTCTGTTTTTATATATATATATATTTTTTTTTGTATTTTTAATTTTTTTCATTTACATATAGACATAGTCTTTATTTCTATTTTTATTTTTTTTTTATTTGGTGAAATTGCTTACAGCGCAGCAGATCTAGCGGAAAGTCTGAAAGCTATCTAGCGGGATTGTTTACGGCTTGGCGAATCTAGCGGAAAGACTGAAAGCTATCTAACGGGGAAGTTATATCTTGAAGGGGAAGTTATAACCGAAAAATGTAGAGCTGGAGAAGGCGGAAGAGCACAAAAAAAAATGGAAACATAAAAAAAAGAAGAAAAGGGAAACTGGAATGGATAATATTTGATGTGGTTCACAGTGGGCAGAATCCCATTAGAATCAGAATAAAAAAAAAGGAAGAATAAAGAAAAGAGAACACGCTATTTGCAAAAAGGGATTTTTCTTTTTATTTAATTTTTATAAATTTAAAAAAGGACCTCGAGAGTCAAAGCTGAATCGTTGGTGTTTGCTTCCTCACATTTCCAAAAGCATTCCACAAACTTTGTCAATTGCAGATTTTCTGCAGCGGTACCGCTGGTTTCTGCAACCGTGCAATTAGAGCTTGTTAGCGAAGAAGAATACTGCGGCTCATTATATTCGCCAGCAAGAACCCAACCTAACAGCGACTTTTGTAAAATTGGCATAGTTTTTCCGAGTCTTATTTGGCCTACAGAAAGTAGGTTAAAAAATATAGAGACAGCCACAAGGACGTCTATTTTTCTATCTTCATTGAAATCGGGATCTGCCAATTCTAAATTTTTTGGCAATTACCACTTGCTTTTGTCGATGAATACGTTTGGGGAATATTGAGTAATGAAAGGAATTATGACAAAATTAGCTGAAGTTTGGAAATTAGTGAGCCTTGAATAAAGAATGGATTGGGTTCTCCCGAATGTTTTTGTATGAGAATTGCCAATTCCACTAATTGATAGACTCTCTATCTCTGGCTTACATTTCAGCCTTTTTGCTAAGTCTTGAGTGATAAAATTATGTTGGCTCCCCGAATCTAAGATTGCTCGACACTCGAACAATTCTTTATTTCGACCTTCCATAAAAACAATTGCAGTGGCTAGAAGGTTTGCGGAATTTGCACACAGTAATGTGGTATGCGATGGAGTTGGTCTACCAGGATTGATTGAAGGAGAAGTTTCTACACTCTATTTTACAGTTTCTACCGACTCCTCCGCTCCTTTCTTTTCTCCCCGGTGCAGGAGCGCATGATGATTGCCATTACAGTGATGGCACTGCGCTGCCTTGCAATTTCGAATTGGATGAGAGCTACCTAAACACTTCACACACAAGGAAACCTTTTTTTGCCTCAGAATATCGTTGGAGAGGAGAAAGCTTTAGAAAATTTGGACACTCAACTAAGGAATGACAGCTCTTGCATTAGGGGCATGTCCCTTTATTTTGATTTGAGGTGAGCGAAACCGGCTTAGGTTTCTTCGTTTTATCATCTTGAGAAGTTCGACTATTCAACTCTCTGTTTTCCAGAGATGTGCATTGAATGGAAAGGAAGCTCGAAAAAGTAGGCCAGGATGGTAGCTCATCACATTTAAAATGGTCTTCCCACCTTTTTACTGTTTCATTGTCAATTTTTGAATATATCAACTGATATAAAAATACATTGAGCAGTTCTTACGTGGTCCCTAATGACTTGAGAGCTCTGAGATGCACATTTACCGTATCCACTAGGTTACGCAAGTCGGAACCAGATTGTTTTAAAAGACGCGGCAGCTCAAAAAGTTCCCTTACATGTATTTGAAAGATAATAGCTTTATTCTCAAATCGATTTTTCAAAATACCTAATGCGTTTGAATAATTAGTTGCTGTTAATTCCAAACAGTCAATTGTTCGCAACGGTCCTGGACTCAACGACGACCACAAATGAATGAATTTTGACAGATCATCTAATTCGAGATCGTTGTCAATTATTGTGGAAAATGCGCTAAACCAACTAAGCCATTCAGTATATTTTCCAGAAAAAATTGGAAATTTTAATTTGGGTAAATTTGCACTTCGCGGAGACGTATGTATATGATTGTTCGAACTTGCATTCAATGCTGTTGAAGAGTTCAATGAATTGCCTTTACGTCGGTTGTGCTCGGAAATTGCACTAAGAATCTTGGCTTGTACTTCACAATAAAGATCTTCGTAGACATGCCGCTTAGCGCAGTCTTGCTGATCGCCTTCTTTTTCAATTTCCATTTGCACAGAATTAAGTTCTCGGAAAACTGTTTCAGCCATATTGGCTCGTGTTTCTAATTCAATTAGTGTCAAAGCAATTGACTTTTTTTCAATAAAATTTTGTTTTCGTTCAAGAGAATTCATTAAACTTTCACGCGTTGGGTACAAATTACCATTTTTACCTTTAAGTGACATTTCAATTTATGGAACACACCTGCGCGTTACAGAAAATCGTACTTCGAAAGATGCTTTAAGGTTATGGTTGACCGCGTGTCACCTGTAGAAGAATGTAAAGAGGAATCTATGGTTCTCACGACTGTCTTATTCACAAATAGCTCACCCTTAACGTGCGCCAAGAATTAGCCTTTTTCCCTTTGCAGCTTGACTCACACCATGTGATCACGTCAATTTGCGCGTATACTTGCCGCCAATGTTGGGTCGATATTGCCTTCAGAAAGTCAGGCTATGTGCTGCGATGCGAGAATTCCCAACGATAATTGCAGGGGAAGCCAATCCACTTGACGCCTTTAGAAAGTCCGGAGGTGCAGCTTGACCTTCAAGATTCTCGATCTTTTTCGCTATAACTGTGACGTACAGTTGAACGATTTTCAAAATTCCGCGTGGTCACGATTGCAATCACAGACATAAAAATTCTGCTCCACCAAAATGATTCGATGTTGCCAGGATGGCGACTGCGTCGCTCGATTAATTTTCGAAAAGAAAAGGTTACTTGGAACCTTGCTCTGCTACCAATGTTTTCGCCAAAACTATTTTGTTTAAGCGGAGTCTTAACAATTGCAATTTGCATCAAAATCGAAGGCAAATGAAATAGCAGTCTGTTTATGATGCTTGCTTATTACAAACTGATTTTTATTTCATATGACAACTGCAGTGAGTATTCGAAGAGTATGAATGTATGTACATGTGTGTAGATTTACAAAAAATAGAAAGAGCGAGAATAGAAAACGTAAGTCTGTTCAGAGAGCTTCAATGCTTATGCTATGTGTATGAATGTATGTGAATATGTACGATCTTAACATAATAGAACGAGAGAGAGAGAGAGAATGGAGAAATAGTAAATGTGCTTCTGGTGGTCAAAATTAATGCAAATTACAGTGGGTTGATTTTGACCAAATGAATTTACAACTTCTATAAGTGAATTGGCGTTAACAAAATTCTTTTCGTTTTATTAAACCAATCGGCTCCCTCGCGAACTCGAACTATATCTCGCGTGTCCGGGGACACGGAAAGATAACACCTCTAAAAGTCAATCGATTTGAACAAAACTCAGTCAGAGTGTTGTTTATGCAATAATATGGATGTGTGCCAAAAATTATTCAAATCGGTCAGACCCTAGGTGTACCTACCATAGACCCATAGTTGTAGCTTTGTATGGAAGCTACCTCTAAAAGTCAACTGATTTTAACAAAACTTTGTCAGAGTGTTGGTTATGCAAAAATATGGATGTGTGCCAAAAATTATTGAAATCGGCCAGACCCTAGCGGTACCGAGTTCACTTTATTAATATGCTGACCAGTGATCTGCATTTTTTTCCGTATCATTAGAAAAATTTTCAATTAAAACAATTCCATTTGTCTGTACTATAAAACCGTGGTTTTTTGAAATCTCAGGAACACTCTTGCAATTAAGATTTCTTTGATTCAATTTCCGCCTGATTTTGTCATGAAATACTTTATCAAAATATAAAATAGATATGTTATCAAAATGGTTTTTTGCCCAATTGAATAGTGCTTTGGGAGTTAATATTGCTTAAGATGGTTTAGCCGTAAGGCTCGCCTTGTAGGCTGACCTTTCTGAAAGTAGCACCTATTCCATCATACATGCTTTTTCCATGTGCAGTTGCTGTGTAATGCCATTCTGCTTCAATATTAAAATCTTTTTTATGATTTATCAAATTGTTTATTTGATATTTATTTTTAAAATGTTGCTTAGCGCCATCAGTACAATAAAAGATTTTTTTAAATTGTTTTAACCTTTTTTTTTTTTCCGGTAACAGTAGCGACTGAATAGTATATACAGCGGCAGTATCGTGTTTTAGGCTACACTGTGTGTAGCTGTGTGTGTGATTTCATCTTTATGACAATGTGTTTCCAGGTATTTTTATATTTTGGCTTGTGTTTATGTGAATTCAATGCAGATGTTTGCTTATGTCGGTAGGCTGCAAAAAAAAATTTCTGAATCAGAGTCAGATTGCTACCTATGGACCTGAACACGGGAAAAAAGGTAAAAAAAAATCGAAATTTTTTAAGTTTTTTGCGATTTTGACCTGGAAGGTGAAGTTTTTTGGATTTTATATTAGGCAATTTTGTTACTTATAAAGAAGCTACATTATTTGCCTCAAAAGTAAATGCGAATTCTGAACGGTTTACAGATTGGCCTGTAAAGTCCATTTTACGAATGATTACCGCCAAACTTTGGGGGCCATTAGAAAGATAAAGTCTGACTTAGGAAAATTGGGAACAGGGCTTTTTTTTTAGACTTTTATTCCGATTGTTCGATATGTCAGTTTTGTTTGAGAGTTGCAAAGATGACATCAGCAAAGAGAAACCATTCGCTGATGTTTACAGTTCATTATTCTTTTGATAAGGAGAAAACAAGCCAGGTACGGCTGAAATTGATATTGCTTAATGGAAACCTGAAACATCCTGACACACGACCTAATTTTCGAAATGCAGCAATTTAATGATTCCGTGGCAGATTTCTTTTCTTCCTTGTAAACTGGCCTGATTGCTTCAATGAAGAATGAATTCAAACGCATGGAAGCTAATTGTCGAAAATTCGATAATAATCATGAAATATTTATCGTATGTTCTCGACTCTGTCATGTGAGCACTGTTTTGATTGAATAAGATTTCTAATTGATTGCAATAATGATATAATTCTCGTTCTGGAACCATTTGAATAAGGCTTGCGATATCACAATAGAAGCTCGATGTATGGGTGACCACAACGAGTTTTACGCAAATCTTATAATTACTCAGTAGTACCGATATTTCGCATTCTCGTCGAATCGCTGCTGAACCGCATAGTTCAATTTGAGGATCGACCGCATTCTGAAGCGTTCCGTGCTCGGTGAACATTGGTGAATGAATAAAGAATTCGATTTTGGAGGTCACTTAAACAGAAAATCTTCAATCATGTAAAGACGTGTAACAGTTTCGATCTGCGGAAACGGATGGCTTTATAGCCAGGATTGACGGCCAGGAAGGTTTCTGTGTGTTTAGTGGGATTGGCAGGGAATTATCTACTATGAGCTGCTTCCAAACCAAAACTCTTAAAACCGAATCTACTGTCAACAATTGGACCGTCTGAAGGAAGCAATCGCCCATAAGCGGCCAGCTTTGGCCAATAGGAAAGGAATTGTGTTCCATCAGGAAACGCCAGGCCAACACATCGATAGTGACTCGCCAGAAGCTCCGGGAGTTTGGTTGGGAGGTTCTTCTGCATCCACCTTATAGTCCGGACCTGGCACCAAGTGATTACCATCTGTTCCTGTCCATGGCGAACAATTTTGCTGGTGAAACATTCGCTTCAAGAGAGGCTTCTGAAATTCGACTGTCTCAATTTTTTGCTAATAGGAACGAGGGCTTCTATGAGAGAGGCATAATGAAATTACCTTTAAAATGGCAACAAGTTATCGAACAAAACGGCGCATATTTGACCTAAATCGGGTCATTCTAACTATCTTAAATAAAGCCCTCAATTTAATGCAAAAATAATGGATTTCTTTTTACTACACCTAATATGTTGGCAATTTTTGTTCCTTATGACAAGAGCTACAACTTTGCCTCAGAAAGTAAATCGAAATTCTGAACGGTTTACAAGATATGAGCCTGAGAAAATGATCACATTTTTACGAAAATGATACCGAGGCCCCAAATCTTTGGGGGCCCATAAAACAAAAAGTGCATGACTTAGGGGAAAATTGGGAGACACGGGTCTTTTTTTTTTAGTCTTTTATCACGTAGTTGTGTCCGTATATGGTTATTTTTTTTGGTGTTGCACTGTGCTATCAGACAAAAAAACCATTCTCTGATGTTTAAGTTCATTATTCTTTTTGTAATAGAAAATCACAGGTACCACTGTACATTGATTATTGTTGAAATGGAAAGCCTGAGAAGCATCCTGACACACGAACGCATAATTTTCTGAAAAATCAGACATTACTAATACTTCGCGTGGGCTAAGATTTTCTTTTTTTTCCTTTATAAACTGGGCCTGTTGCTTTGCAATGTAAGAATGAAGTTTCAAAGTATGTAGTTTATTGTCTAGATCGAATAAATAATCTTGAACACATGATGTTTGTTCGATTAATGTTGCTCTATCAGTTGCTGTCCATGATGAATATTTTATATCAGAAATACAGGATTCTTCTAATTGTTGACATATAACTGATATAATTTCCTCAGTTCCTGGACATTTGTTACACTTGTCGATATGACAATAGGAAGTTGGATCAGAACAAACCAGTTTTTCTATGCAATCTTTATAATTTACAAGAGGAGTACCCATATTTTCAGTCAATTTCTTCAGTTGTATTGCATCTAACATTAGTTTCATATTTTGATGGATAGTACATACGCATACCGAATGCGTTCCCGATGCTCCGGCAGAATACAATATTTTGGTCTTAGAAATGAAAATATACTAAAAGATATTCCGATTTTTGGGAGAGTCTCTTTAAAACAAGAATAAAGTTCTTTCATATTCAATAGTAATAGACGTTAACATTTTTCTTCTTTTTTACGGAAAGAACGTCTTTTATTGATGGCAATATTCGACTATACATATCGTTTCTACAATTCTTCAATTTTTTTTCAGTTTCCTGGGAAAAACCATGACCCACTTTCGAAACCGTTTCACTTAAAACCCCATTCACCGACTTAAGCCTTTTACACTTTTGAACCAAATATCTTGAAGCAATAAACTCCTTAGCAATCTTTCTGGTGCTCCATGAACTTGGAGCAATCGTAAGAATCCTGATTCTTAGAGGATCGTTCCTGTCCAAACATGGAAATTTAGTTTTAAGCCCATCTAACATTTCCTCTAAATCAATTTCATTTTGGGATCGAACTTCTGATGATTAATAATAATCAAAGAATAATGATTACTATGCTAAAAATCAGCATTACTTGTATCGGATTGAATAGAGTCAACCTTTTTATTCAAAGTAAACTCATAAGCTTTTTTTCGACAATTCACACAAATTCTAGAGTCGGTATGTAAATAAGGGAATTGTTTCAGTATAGCAGCAGAAACACTACAGAGATTGTTTCCACTATGCCCCTTTCCACCGGGCTTCCTTAATATATCCACGCATCTGCCCCGTTTTATATCGCTCATCTTGATCATTAATATCGAAAGAAAATAGCAGCAAAAAAAAAAATAAAAACTTACAATGCTCGATTTTACAAAACTACTTATATGTACAAACTTTTAAACCAAATGAGAATTATAACCTAAAAAGCCTTCTACGATGCGAAGGGTCTGACCAATTTCAATAATTTTTGGCACACATCCATATTTTTGCATTGTTACGTGCGATCCACGGTGTGCGGATTCTAAATGTGAAAAAGAGAAGAAAAAAAAACAAGTAAGGGTGTTATAGTCAGGCGAGCCTGACAATAGAATACCCGACACATACACACATGTTCAAATAATTTTTAATATCAAGAGGTGTTTAAGACCATAAGGGGCCCCACATACCGACTTTTGATAGATTTCTTTATGAAAACTGCCCCTTTGCCACGCCCACTTTTCCAATTTTCGTTGAACTATAATCGGAGGCTTAAATATACGCTCAAATTTTAAGCTTCATTAAAATATTTTGAAAAAGTCCGATTTAAAGGCAGTTTTGGGATTTTTGTGACAGACCCTAGTACTGGAGGTACCCTTAATAAAGGACCAACCAAGGAAATTTTTTTTGGAGGATGTTTATTGCTACAAACGAAGCATAAGTGCCAAATTTCGTTCAAGTCCCATTTGAATTTCGGTTGTACGAGACAATTTTCGAAAACCGCCCTTCTGCCACGCCCACTTTTTCAATTTTTGGAAATAATACTACTGGACTTTAAATATGATCAAATATCAAATTTCATCAAAATATCTTGAAAAATTTCGATTTTAGATTTTGTGATTTTCGTAATAGACCCTAGTACTGGAGGTACCCCTAAAAGTGGTCCGATCGGGTCCATTCTCGAACTTGTTCTTACTCATGTTCCCGTGAGCACGCATACCAAATTTTGTCGCAATAGCTCAACTCCTTCGAT